>JAURVB010011578.1:0-21305 GCA_033002965.1 Piper betle | reverse complement strand
ACGACGAGGTGATTTTTGAAGTACTGCCAACACTCTACCCGTGGGTCGTTTCAATGGAGAAGAACTGATCAATGAAAAAGCTTTTTCAAAGAACTTGACCTTTCGACAGAAGAATATGATGCAATACCATGATCACCACTCAATGAGTTATTATTTCTGTTCATATCATTCATGATGTCCAAACAAAGGCCTTCTCCCGGTAATTTCTGCAGATCATTTGTCCATAAACAGCACTCTGATTTGTACTCAGCTTTCTCTTTTTCTTTACAATTCTTATCAACTATCTCAGCCACTTCCCTTATCCTATTATCATCTGCACCTATGCCATTACCAGAACATCTGCCAAAACCTTTTAGTTTAGGCCAAGTGGTTACTGGATCTAACTTCACTGCCACAACATCACCTTCCACCTACAAAAGGTAGATTCGTTTATGTGCTCAGTTAGAAACAGCAAGGGAACCTTGTTCACATATTGATAAGTTCAAACCACTCACTGCTCTATTTTGGGCAGCAAATCCACTGATAAGAATGTCTGTAGGAATCCCATCAAGAGTACAATATCCCTGTTGGTATTTTTTAAAGTCATCAACTCCAGTAACAAACCAAATCAGGATTAAAGTTTACCCTTAAGAAAGGTTTACCTCAAGCCGATTATAAGCATTCACACGAAACTCTGCCCTAAAAGCATCCCCTTTCTGCACGGTAAAATCCAACAGATATAAATCTACACAGCAAGCAAGACACACACAAGGGATCAAAAGGGACAGACACTTGGAAGAACAGAAAAGCCATACCCCTTGTCATTGCCAATGCACACATCATCACCAAAGAATGCACTACGATCAAAATCTCAAAGAGTGACTTAACAATATTACTACTAGTGACCCATTGGTATTGCTGTTAGATTCTAAATGTGATATCCAATAGAGCACCGTTATAATCTTTATTAAAACTTCAAAAAAACAACACGTTCCATTCAAACAAGGACAAATACAATGCAAAATTATCAACTCATGATGCTATTTTCTTTAGAAAATTGCTTAGAAAAACTAACCTCAACTGCTTCATTTGCAGCTTCCAAAGACCAGTGAGTGGCAAAACATTGGCCATGCAGTACATCTGAATCTTTGTATGAAGATGTATCACTCCTCATCCCATGGACATCAATTGGTTCAGGGCATGACCTAGAATTAATGGGTAGAGAGATTCCATCGGAAATTGGCGGCGGGGTACAACCTATTGCAGATTCTCTGCTGTAAGGAATAGTCATGTTTGGTAGTGAGCTAAATTCGACGTCCGAGGCTCGATCCAATGGAATATCACTTTTACTAGGAGACGCTTCAGCCAATTTTACACCAATCTGCTTTTCTGACACGTGCATGGGGCTAAAATTTCCAAGTGAACCAATACTCGATCCTTCAATGGAAATAACAAAGCTGTGGTGGTAAATTTGGTTTACATATCGAAAGTTCTAGAATTTTACTCATAACGTTGATTCAGATGAAATGCCAGATTGATAATAATGAGATTAGAGAAAAGAAAAAGCACTTCAGCGTACTACACTGCAACTAGTTACCATCCCCGAACAAATATATCAAACTAAGAACACAAACACGTAATTCGTAACCAAGCTACTAATTAAGCTAATCAAACAAGATAAAGAATTTTTTTAAAAAAACCTGAAACAGGGGGCAGAATTTGCTTGGAGCGACGGTTGCCGCCGCCGCCGCCTCTTCTCCTTATCACCTTCCTCAAAACCACCGACTGCTGCTCCTCCACGCCCTTCATACCGAACCCACCAACACCCCAAACTCTCCCAAATAGCAAATATCAGATTATCAAAAGAGGCGACAAACACAAGAACCCAACACCAATTCCGCAAAAGAAATATATGAATCAAACTACGTCAGATAAGCAAAACCCAATATGCTAAAAAATAAAGGGCAAAAAACCGTAAACACCAAAAAGGGAAAACAAAGATAGAGAGAGTCTTTATCACTAGTACAGCTCTCTTCCGCTCTAGGAAAAAAAAATTAGAGGGGAAAGGCGAGAGCGAAGGCGAGAGGGAGGAGGTGGTACAATTCAAGGTGAGAGGGATGGGAGCGTGAAGATTGGGCGATCCCCCCAAATTGAGATGAGATACTTGGAAGAGGAAGAAGAGGGAGAGGGGAAAGGTTGGAGGGGGGGAGGGTGTTTGGTCGGCAGTGGGAAGGGGGGCGCCGATTTGTGGACTGCGCTTTTGGCCTTTGTTCGCAGGCTTCTCCTCCTCTCTTTCTTTTCTTTTCTTTTCTGCTTTTGCTTTGCTTTGCTTATCTGGCTCGCCCTTGAATGCGAACAGTCTATGAACAGGGTAGGCAGTGTGTTACGGAGTTACAATTCATTTTTTTTTAAATAGCCTTAATGTATATATATTCTAAAACACCCTCAAAATTAAATTTAACCATTTTTTTTAAAAAATAACGATGTTTATTTTAGATATTAATTAGGCTTAATTATTAAAAAGAAAAATTATTAATTATTAATAATATCCTCAAAATCCAATTTAGTGTTTTTTTTAAATAATAAGGACAATTTAATCGTTTCTGTTGAACTTACCCAAATCTAGCCACAACCTCACCACCCTAAGGCCAAGCCACTAGATCTCCGTATGCATTTAGGCTTGGGTGGCTAGACCTCGTTACCCTAAACACAAAGCGATTAAATTGAGCTACCTAAGGTTGAAGTGATTAGATTCGACTATATTTGACCCACACAATTAGATTTAGTCACCTAGGCAATTAGATTTAGTCGCCTTGGCCTAATCGACCAAGACTTGCTAAGGGAGAGGCCTCTAGGCAATGGCCATTAAAAAATATTATTTTTTTATTTTATAGTTCTAGGTTAGGTTGTTTTAATTTTTATTTTATTATTAAACTAACCCCTTTGCAATTTTGTTATCATAATAAAATTTTATTTTTTGTTGTAGTTAGCATATATTTTCCTACCACCGTTAATATTAAAAATTATCATTTTTTTTTGTAAAAAAACTCTATTTTAATATATTATGACCCGTAATTATATGACATAATGTATAAATCGAGAATATGTTGATCCTTTTAAATATTTTAGATGGTAGAAACCAACATGTCTTCAAAATAAAAATTAAATCATAAGAGTTGTAATTCACTCATATTAACTTTCTTAATGGGAGCTATCTTTTTTATTTTCAGTGTAACTTTTTGGTCCAACGACTTCCTTTATTGTCCATTTTAAAAAGAGCATTTATGTTTTATAGGTCCAAATAAGGGGAAAATAAAAGAGATTTTTTATCAAAAAATGATAAGTTTTTTTATATTATTAGATAGAAGTTTATGTTTAATTCTCAAAAAAAGGGGAAAACGTAAATTATTTAAAATACCTTTGTCTAAATAAAATTTAAATATAATAATTTTTAAAAAAATAGTAGGATAGCTACTGTTGAATTCAGCTACCGGCCCCATCCCGGGCAACCCAGCCTAGCCCTAAGTGACCAGAATTGCAGCACAGCTTTGGGCGATCGCCCTTAAGCCAATTGGTCGAGGGTCGGAGCACAAGATGATCGAGAGGCTGCCCCCATGGTATAGTTTATATATATATATATATATATAATTTTATATTTTAAATATCATTTAATTTATTTAATTTAGAAGTATCTTCATTTTTCCTTGCGGATAATAATAATAAAAAAATTCTCTGGCCAACAACCTACGTTTTCTTAACCTCAAGAAAGTGGGACCTAACCCATCGTACGTACCCTGCATGTAAACAGCTTCCACGTGCGTCACGAGTTTTTCTTTTATTACCTTACGGCCCTTGACCTTTTGCCTTTCTGCCCTTTTGCCCTTTTGCCCTTCACTTTCCAGTTAGAGATAAAGTTACATGTATATTGAAGAGTTATTTTTTACTAGATAAATAAAATAATTTATAAAGATAACAAATTTTCAAAATGAAAAAAGGTGTATATATTTGAGTATATCAATACATCAATCCATGCATATAAAAATAGAAATGACACATTTATTTTATAGCAAGACCTACAATTTTCTGATGCAAAAAAATATTTATATATCATTTTGAAAAGGAAACTAAAAATCTTCACAAAATTTAAACTTGTTCAAATTTAAATTGTTTCAATTTAATTTTCCACCACGACCCAATCTAACATTGGCTCAGTTCAAATTATCCTAATTATATTTGTGTAAAAACATTATATAATTACACACTTCTATGTTTTTTTTAAAAAGTCATTTTAGAACAACAATATTAGATAAATAAAATAAATTAAAATAAATTCAACCATCATAGACTATTAATTACACTTCTCAATTTTGGACACTTTATTGATGATAACAAAAAAAATATTCAAATAAAATTAAAGCTTAAAATTAAATTATACCGAATCAAATTATACGTAATTTTTATACATCTCCGTGTTACACATCAAGTTTTATTATATCGATTGTATTTTATTATATTAATAGTAATATTATAAATAATTTATCATTAAACCTTAAATTTAAATTCTAAATCTTAGAAAGGCTATATTTTCAGACTACCTTTTAGGCCCAAGATGTTCATTTACGATGGCTTAAAAAAAACTCTAATTTATTTATTTAGATTGTCTAATTTAGGCAGCGGACCGTTTGAGGTAGTGGCAAATCCGAAATTAGAGGAAAAAGCAAGTCCTTTCAAATGACCACTGACGGGTCCCACACAGTTAGCAGACCTCCCTCCCACCTATTTGAGCCGATGAGTTGAAGAAGAAGGCGACCAATTTTGAACGTCCATCATCTTCGAGCTTCAATGGAGTCGGCCATCTTCTCCCGACCCCCAATCCGCCTCTCCCCTCCCCTCCTCCGCCGCTTCTCCACTACCTCTCTCCCCTCCTCCTTCTCCCGACCTAGATGCACCCTCAACGCCAACCCCCCGACCCCCAACCACCGCTTCATCGCCAACTTCGCTTGCCATTACTTCCTCCTCCGGGCCCCCTCCCCGGCGTTCGCCAGGGTCGGGTCCCTGGCCCCCGTATCCACCGCGCCGCAGCCTGCCGCTTTCGGATCGGGCGGCGGAGGAGACGGCGCCGCCGGGGGGACCGGCGGCGGTGGGGGTGAGGGAGGGTTTGGCGGCGGGGGGCAAGACGAAGTCGCTGGCCGGGGAGCCCGAGGAGGTCTCGGTCGCGGCGGCGGATGTTATCGTGCTTGAAGTCGGGGTGGGTGGAATGGTGGTTTTTTGGATTGGTCTGGTTTTGGGGGGATTTTGAATTTGAGGTTTTGTTGATTTTGCAGGGAATGACTTGCGGCGGCTGTGCGGCCAGCGTCAAGCGCATTCTGGAGAGCCAAGTGAGTCATTTTTTCATTGACTGCTTCCTAGTATAGTTGTTGAGCTCCTGCTAGATATTCTAAGCTAGGATGGGGGTAGTTGAATTGCCTTCCTTATGAAATGTTGATTATATTTGTCTAAGGGAATTATGACCTTTTGTTGGCTTGAGTAAATTCAAGGCAATAAATCAATTGCTTGTTGTTAATGTATGTACTCGGTGAAGTTGTGTGGGGTGCTTAATTTGAAATCCAGGTATTGGTATTTCTACTTGCTAACAGTGTCGTGCCGATTAACAGCCTCAGGTTGCATCTGCCAGTGTCAACCTTGCTACAGAAACAGCTGTTATATGGGTTAAACCTGAAGTTCACGGCATACAAAACTGGAAGCAACAAGTGGGCGAAAAACTTGCAAATCATTTGACTACTTGTGGTTTCGAATCCCACCTTCGCGGTAAGAATTGCAGAGAACTAGTGTTTCTTCTAGTGAATGGAAATGAAGTGTAATGTGCTACTCTTTTCATGAATATTTATGTGTGCATTGATTGAAGAAAAATTATTGCATAATTGGAATCACACAAAAAACTATAGTTATTGGCTTACTTCATTTAATGGAGTTTTATGATTTCCCCTAACACTCAATTGGTGATGATCTTTTGATCTAAAATATCAGTGAGGCCGCATGAATTGTAACTTTCAGAAATATTGATGGTAGGGTACTTTGCCTCGTCAAATAATACTGGATAATTGCAAAAGATACTTATATAACAAGAATGAATTTGTTCATGACTCATCAAAACAGTGCATGATAGTTAGTTGCGAGACTTTATTATGTTGGGTGTCTTTGGCTCTCTGAAAGAAAATTTTAAGAAGTGTTCAGCATTAAAAAATTGGTCTAGTTTTCTAACTGCTTGACCTATCTTCTGCAGTTACCGCACTCTATAGTTTTAAATTTATTCTCCTTATTCTTATTAGCGGGAAAATATTATTCGCTGAAATTCTGTTTTTTATCTACATTAATAAGGTGCCCTTAAATTTTAAGTCAACTAGAAAGAATTAGATCTGGGGCTTATGTTGATTTGCATGTAGCCTGGTGGGTAATTGGCAGGTCAAAATATCATTGCTGAAGGAGATAATTCTGTTCTAGGCATCAAAATGTTTTAAAAGCCCCTCAACATCTTCAAAAATAAGGGTACGCAACTATCCAATATCTGTTGAAAATAAAACATGACATCTTATGATGTTCAATGCATTTAGAGAAAGAGTTCTAGGATTTATGATTGACATCTGATAGTCTTTTTTTGCCTCTATAGGTGAACCCCAGCTACAGTTGGTGGATTGGGAGAGAAGCATTCTGATAATTTGTACCTTTAGTTAGTCTTAATTGGATATTATAGGGGGATACCAATGAGCAAATTCTTAAACTTCTTTTGCTTGATGCTGTAACCTTCATTTGGATGGGGATATATCATATATATCCTTCGTAGTAACCTCTCCTTTTGCTCAACAGTGCTTGTATCAGTATCAACCTGAATAAAATTCTTGGAATGAAGGGCTTTTGCATTCTTAACAATAAAGCTTATCCTAATATCCTCCATTTTGATTCTATTAAAGTTTTAATCCATAGACTAGATTATGGTTGTGCTACTTTCAATTGAAGCTTTAATTTATTCTTCTGATTCATGCCTCTCTTATAGTGTAGTTGTTTTTGGCTGAGAAATATAACTTTTCTACGTGTTGCTGCTGACCAGGTTGCAGTAACAAAGACCTCTACAAAGTTTTTGAGAGGAAAATGGAGGAAAAACTTAGTCGTCTTAAAGAAAGTGGTATGCATTTTTTACTTTATGGCCATATGATCATATTTGCATGATTGTTAAGAGGTTGAATTTTGTAGAGTTAGAGAATGTTGGATTTTAGTTACCTTTTTTAAGTCAGTTGTGAGATTTGTAATTTAATGCAGGTGAATTGATGTGTATGGTCTGCAAATTGAAAATGTGGTTTAGGGGCTTTTGTGAGTATAACTTATACACATGTGATCATCACTTTCCACCTGTTCTCAACTTTAACACAGAGAAGGAATGAATTAAAATTATAGCAAAGAACCAATTCATGCATCTCAGCTTTGCCCATTTTTTCCCTTGACTTTTTGATCCATGAATTTCCATTCCTATTTGAAACTGAGCAATAATATGCTTTCTCTAGTGACGATAAGGTTTTTAGACAATCACCAGGTCAGTAGAGCACTTAAGAGTTTCATTTGTTAGACAAGTGCTAGGTTAGCATTTGTGGTATATCTGGCTCTCTGCTAAAACAATAGTAAGCACATGGAGTGAATTTTAAAACTTTGAGCCAGTTCTAGTACCGAACATATGTTATTGCCAGCTTCCTGATCCGGTTCAATTGGGATGAATGATATCAATATTTTTGCTATTGCAAGATGGCTACATACTCTAAGTCAGTTCTTGTTCATTCAATCTCTTAAGTTTCAGGCTTCCAAGAACCATTTGGCAGCTTCTTAGGAAAATTGATACTTGATATCATCTCTTTAAAAAATGTGTTTCATTTATAATATTTTTCGTGTATATAAATTGGATAATAAATTGAAGAAAAAGTTCTATTGTAGGAAAAAGGAAACTTCATCATCTATGGGTGCGACAATTCTCATATCAGGAATTTAGTTATTCATCTGGGGCAATATCTTACATTTTATTTCTATAATATCCCTATTCTTATATGTTAGCTACCAACAATGCTTCTCAAAAGCCTGTTGATTTGATTTATTTGATATATTAATCTCTCTCTTAACAGGTCGTGAACTTGCTGTGTCCTGGGCACTATGTGCTGTATGTCTTCTTGGGCATGCAGCTCATTTTTGGTGCCAGTGCTCCTGCATGGATCCATGCATTACATTCAACCGGATTTCATCTCTCATTATCTGTATTTACATTATTGGGACCTGGGCGCCGCTTGATTACTGATGGGCTGAAAAGTCTGTTAAGAGGGGCCCCGAATATGAACACTTTAGTTGGTCTTGGTGCAATCTCGTCCTTTGCTGTCAGCTCTACTGCTGCCTTTCTACCCAAACTCGTATGTGGGATAATGCCTTTTTAGCAACTTGTGCATTGTAGAAATGTTACTCTGGGCCTTTATGAACTTAGCAAGTTACTTGTTTTCTTTTCCATTTTTGTGCCAGCAGTTTTTCTAGTAAACTACTGAAAGAACAGAAGAATTTTCACCTTTCAGGGATGGAAAACTTTTTTGAGGAACCAATTATGTTAATAGCATTTGTGTTACTTGGAAGAAATCTTGAACAGAGGGCAAAGCTTAAAGCTACAAGTGATATGACTGGACTGCTTAATGTTCTTCCAACTAAAGCTCGCCTTATATTAGCTGAAGAAGGGGAACACGTACCTACCGTGGCTGAAGTTCCTTGCAACAGTCTTTCTGTCGGAGATCATATTGCTGTATTGCCAGGGGTATGTTTGTCTTTCTCTAATTGCAGCATAGTGATATGTAATTTTTTCATCTTTGATTTGGTTAGCTGCATGAATTGCAAATTGGATACCTGTTCTTTTATGTTAGGATCGTATTCCTGCGGATGGAATTGTTAAGGGTGGTAGAAGCACAGTTGATGAATCTAGTTTCACAGGGGAGCCTCTCCCTGTGACAAAGTTGCCTGGGGTATGTATACCATGTTCATCATGCTGTTAAACATTTTTGGAACTTGTGACTAATCTTTAAATGGATAGATGGTTAAACTATCTAGTCACCCTTCTATAATAATATAAAATTCATAGATGTTAGATTTTTCTGTTCACACTAATAGAAGTATGGGTACTGCTTAATGTGAAGAAGCTTTTGAAGATGGTGTGCTCCACAGTAGTTGCAAGGGTTTCAATGCTTTAGAAGATGGTCTGACCCTTCAAGGAAAAACATTCTTTGTATCAAAAGTTTGGCAATGCTAGTGTTCTACCTATTTATCTTGTGTATCATGCACCTTGATGTGGTGGGTTCCTTTGCAGTCGTACCCTTGTCAAATGGGTTGATTAATGTGCTTTTCTGCCCACAAGGAGCTGATTTCTAAGTCTGCAACCTACACTTCCTCTTCGCCAATATTTCTTGCCCAGACATGATGTAAGACTAGTATATTTTGTAGGCTGACGTGACAGCAGGAAGTGTAAACTTGAATGGAACCCTTACAATTGAAGTAAGACGGCCGGGGGAGAGACTTTGATAAGTGACATTGTCCGTCTGATAGAAGAGGCTCAGAGTAGGGAAGCCCCTGTTCAGCGCTTGGCTGACAAGGTGATGTATATCTGTCTTTTTTTTGTCTTTGAACATGTGGATAGCTCATCAGTGACTGCTATAATCATTTTCTACTTTAATTTGTTAGATGCTTTTTGTATTTCTCTGCTCACATTTGTAATTTTTATTTCATCCTGGGTCCAGGTTGCCGGGAATTTTACCTATGGAGTTATGGCTTTCTCTGCTGCTACTTTTATGTTTTGGAATATGTTTGGTACGAAAATAATACCTGCTGCTCTTCAACAAGTCAGTCCCATTTCATTGGCATTGCAGCTCTCCTGCTCCGTGCTGGTACGATACTGAAGTTTTAAGTGTCATGCAATTAACAAGCACACTAGCACATATCTTCTTTTGTATCTCTCTCGTGTTTTCGTTGTTTGGTTGGTAATTTTCAGTTTGAATTTAAAATTCAATTTTGGAGGATAAATGCTCTTGTATTATCTTTGTTATATAAACCCCATCAATCTTTGTCATTGTTAATTTATAAGGCATCTGGTGCATTTATCATCAGTCTGGTTCAACTTACTGAGGTTCTTACTGTGTTTCTCACTGTGCCACTCTGAGTGTGAACTCCCAAAATTCTATTGTGACTTTCATTTCAAATGAACTCTATAATTTTTCAGTTCCTATGCACAATAAGCATGCTCTATAATTTTTCTAGTACAGGTTGTTGCCTGCCCATGTGCGCTTGGATTAGCCACTCCCACGGCTGTTCTGGTAAGTTTTCATCAAGCTAAACCAACCTCTGTCTGTGTCTTGTCAAAAATTGTTCTACCTAATCACATTTTTCTCAGATGTTCTATATTTAGCTTAGAACTTCAAATATATTCTACTTTAATGTTGTAATATCCAATTTTTGAAATATTTTAGGTTGGAACTTCATTGGGGGCAACTAGAGGACTGCTAATTCGTGGTGGTAGTGTCCTGGAAAAGTTTGCAAATGTTGACTCTATTGTTTTTGATAAAACTGGAACTTTGACTGTTGGAAAACCTGTCGTCACCAAAATAGTACCTGCCATAAGGTTCAAAGAATGTTGAATCTGTTACCTTTGATAAATTTGTTTCTTACCAAGGCAGCTTTATCATTTACATTGCATACCGGTCAACTAATATTAGTCCATGCTGTTGAGGAAGTCAAAATATTTTATTGTACACAATACTAATAGGTCTGTATGAGGATGTAAAACTAGCTGAGAATATGCAGTATATGTAGGTATCGGATGGGATGTGAACTGTAGATGAATAAATTTGTTTCTTACCAAGGCAGCTTTATCATTTACATAGCTTACCGGCCAACTAATATTAGTCCATGCCGTTGAAAAAGACAATATTTCATTGTACACAATACTAATAGGTCTGTACGAGGATGTAAAACTAGCTGAGAATGTGCAGTATATCTAGGTACCCGATGGGACATGAAACTGAAGTTGAATAATCTTCTAATGCTTTTTAATCAAGTATGAACGTTATATATATTCTTTGGTATCAGACGGATGATGATGATGAACATTATATATAAGCTGGCTTGATGGGGCATAACTGAAGACTGAAATATACACCATAGTTTGTTCAAGAGGAGATTGTCAAATTGTCTTGCAATGATTTGAAATCTGCAATAATAAAGAGTCAACTATCGTAAACATGTTGAGAGAGCAAATTTGAGCAGTTGTAAGCAGCAAAAGATTTTGACGGCTGATTTGCAGTGCTTCAAAAAACAACAATATAACTCGTGATTGAGTACGACATAATATGAGTTGATTTTATCTTTAATTAAGTTAACATTTAGGCTTATAATGTGTTGGTTACTGCAATCATTTGTTTTTACTTCTGGTTTATTTAAGGATATTTTTTTAAATGGTACAGTCAAAGCTCAAATGATGCATTTTCAGAAGTTGAGATTCTGTGTTTAGCTGCGGGTGTTGAATCCTACACAAATCATCCAGTTGGCAAGGCTATTGTGGAAGCTGCTCGATCTGCTGATTGCCCTGCCATAAAGGTACTCTGCAGAATCGTTTATTTGCTTTTCCTATCTGCAGTTATCATCTCCTCTGGTTGGCAATGAGCTTTCAAAGTTCCACATTTTTTTGATATCTATGACAATGGGAAAATGTAAACAGATCTAAATCTACCATCAGAAAGTAGTTCCTTTATTGCCTGTTGATCTAAGAGCCCATTTGATGGTTAAAATGTTGATGTTTGCTGTACTTGAAACGGAAACTGTGAGAGCATTGTTTTCCTGACTAATGATAGGGTGGCTCAACTGGATAGACTTTGTTTTATTTGCATATAATTTCTTTGAAGTGGTTTTCTTAGTGAATGCTGTGATAGCTGACTAAGTTGACTAAAATAGTTCAAACATTTTTATTATCACGTCTTGGAATCTATACATTACACCTTTTTTTATGTGATAAAAATCACTGTGTTGAATAGTTTTAAAGGCATAGTTCCTGTTGATCTGAAAGGGTAGTGGGATGTTGAACCAATACAGCGTCTTTGGGATGATTTATGACTAGCATGGTTGTATGCTTCATTGGCAATACCCCTTTCTGATTCGTCTTGCTATTTCTAAAAAGTTTAGTGTTTTCTACCACTGTCATACTTTAAGCATAACTTTGACCGTTCAGGCAATGGATGGGACATTTTTAGAGGAACCTGGGTCTGGTGCTCTAGCACATATTGGACAGCGCAAGGTGTCTATTGGAACGCTTGAATGGTTGCAAAGGTAATCTAGTTTCTCTTTCTAGCAATGTGCATCAATACTAGGGCTGTTCAAGGCTCTATTAAACTTGATTGAATCGGTACTCAACTTGAAAAAAACTCAATCTGAAATGTAACTTGATATCAAACGAACCGAGCCGTACCTTCTCAACTCGGCTCAATTTGAAGCTCGATACTTTACATAAAGAATAAGATTTTTGTCCATATTTATCTTAAATTTTTTTATACAAATATAATCAAATTATAAAATATCATTATATGATAACAGTTTAAATAGAAATATGCATGATTAAACTATCTTTCATGCACAATTATGTCAAAGTTGAAATTTTTTAATTATAAATTAAAATTTTGTATGAAATATACAAAAAAATGCATCATTAAATACGAATTAAGCTAGCTCAAACTCGAATTGACTCGATTACTTATTAGCTCGACCCAAACTTGAAATTAAACGAGCCGAGCTTGAGCTGAGCAAAACTTGACTGGATTCGACTCACCCGATGAGCACCCCTAATCATTACAATGAGGCTGGTGACCAATCTTTAACTGAAGCAGTTAAGTGGTAGAACTTAAAAGTGATTTTGTAATTTCTTGATTGATTGTTGTGTGGATCATGGCTTGACTTTTACCTGGAACTATGTGGTGATTATTCTTTTGACACAAAATATGTTTCTCTCCGGATTTTATAAGTTTTTAAACCATGTGTATTGTCTTAGAATAATGACTGCCTTTTCAAGTTTACTGCCTCAAAAATTGCCTATGAATTTGAAAGAGAAATATGCTGTTTGTTGGTAGTAAGTGGTTGTAGAAAATTTGCACACGCAGGCAAGGAGTTGAAGCAGATTCATTTGGCTCTCTACAAGAGCTTCCAAACCAATCAGTCGTATATGTCGGTGTAGATAGAATGCTGGCTGGTCTCATTTACTTTGAAGACAAAATTAGAGATGATGCTGGGTATGTGGTTGAGTCTTTATCCAAGCAAGGCATAAATTTATTTATGTTGTCTGGAGATAAGAGGCAGGCAGCAGAGCATGTTGCTTCAGTTGTTGGCATTTCAAAAGATAAGGTGATTTAGGTGTTTCTATGAAGACATCAAACAATGGTTACATCAGAAGAGCCAATATTCTGAGAGGAATATTCTGAATGGCAGGTTATATCAGAAGTTAAACCAGACGAGAAGAATAAATATGTATCTCAACTTAAGAATGATCTAAAAGTCGTGGCCATGGTTGGCGATGGCATTAACGATGCGGCTGCTTTAGCTTCTGCGGATGTTGGTGTAGCCATGGGTGGTGGTGTAGGGGCTGCAAGTGAAGTATCTTCCATTGTACTTATGGGGAATGGACTATCACAGGTACATTTTGGACAGCAAAACAAATAATGGTCTTATTGATTAGTTCTGTTTGATTTTTCAGCTTTTGGAAGAGTGATATGTTGTTTCTTAATGTTTGTTGGTTTTGTCACTTGTGATTCCCCGGAGTCATATGTATGTGTTCGTGATTCTTAGGAGAGTTGTATGAACAGATGTATGGTGACGCATCTTCTATATTTTAATGCATTCATTGGCATGCTTTAGATCATACTTTTCAGTTGATGAGAGCCTCATTAGAATCAGTAGTGATAAATGCTATTTTTGAAAGCAATTTTTCAAATGAGTTGTTCCCACATTATGTTTCAATATGCTACTCATTCCTACTATGTATTTGCTTCATGTTTCATTTTGGTGATATTATCACTATGGATTTCCTCCATAAAAGCCTTTGATCATATTGGTCGTTTGTTTTAAGAAACACATTTTGTGAATTGACATTTGTGGAAAGAAAACGAGGTTTCAATTAGTTCTGATGACTAGGAACTCCTTCAGAAGGATCGTCATAGGTGCCTGGATTGGTTATTTGAGCAAGGAGTGATCTAAACATGTTTATACGCATATGATTTTTATGGATGAATGAAATGGGAAGCTGCAATTTAATCTTTATAGGACCGCTTTTTGAATAACCTTCTGCAAGTAACAGAATTGGGACTGCCAAAATGACTTGTGTATATTGAGTGAGCAGGAGTGGGTAAAAGAGAGACTATTAAGGTCTATATGTGGGGTGTCTAAAAGGTATCATGTTCTTGACAGCTAAATGAGAGAAATGATTGTGTATGACCATTGAACATAAAGTACAGGAAAATTGTCTTACTTAGCCATGTTCAAAGAAATCCACTAGATGCAAATGTTGACTGTGAACAAGTACTCACCATACCTAAGTCTCTGACCCATTTTTTTGGTAGGTGACAGATAATATTGAATAAATCGGTTCTTTGTTTTCCCATATGTCAATTCTCATTATTTTATCTAAACACATCTTATGGTTTCTCTCTTTCTAGCAGACTGCATGCAGGAATAAAAATCTAACTGCAGGTATTTCCTTTATGCAGTTGCTTGATGCTTTGGAACTTAGTCGATTAACAATGAAAACTGTGAGACAAAACCTGTGGTGGGCATTTGCATATAATATAGTAAGTTATTCTTTCTTAATGCAGATGATAATTATTGCGTAGACTTGCTACTTTAATGAACGTATGGACCTTCAACTATCTGTTTGTCTTTTCAAGAGCTGCCATAAAATTGATTATTCTGAGTAGCTTATATCAATGATTGGAATAGGCTACTTAAATAAGAATGGGGCTCATGGCATTGCATGAAATTATGGTTATATATCGATAACACTGCCAAAAAGGTTAGGGAAAGAATTACAAAATGGGAAATTCTTAAATTGAGAAAATTTTGATGAACTCTACCTTGCCATTTCTTATTACATTGATCAGCCACAACTCCCTTTTCCTTTTTGGGTTATGGTGAGTACACGAACAAAATATGAAGAAAGTGGAAACTTTTTAAATTGAGAAAATGTGCTGAACTCTACTTTGCAGTTCTTTTTCCCAGCCCCTTTTGGGATAAAGTGAAAGTAGATAACGATGATGATATGTTATTATTCAAAATGAAAATAATATGGCAATAATTCAAGTGCAATCACCAACAATAAAAGCACATACAATATGATATATCCTTATATGGGAAACAATTCAAGAGTTTACTAAGAACTGAAAAGATTTGGATAGACTGCTGGTATAATAATACATCCAAAACGATAAGACTATGGCAAAAAACTGAAGTGTAGTCGCCAAAAATTAAAGCATATACAGAATTGTATATCCAACATGGCAGTATTATGACCAACAATATAACCACACACATGTATGTGTGGTTCAGCTATAATGGCTGCCCAACCACCAAGAGAAAGAACTGGTATATTTTCTATGTAAAAAATGTAGTACAAAACGCAATCCAAAGATGAGAATATATCAGCAGGAAGATGTGGAGACAGGAGAATTCAAACAGAAGAAACCAGAGAAATCGATAACCGAGGTAAAAATCTGCCCTGCCTCCCTCTCTCTCGTCTCTTTCTCTCTCTTATTTCCTTTCCTTTAACCTAGTTACAGCACCATCACGGCCTTTTTCTTCATGAGAAAACAAGTTGATTCGCTTATCTAAAGACCTAGATCTATTCGAGCAAAAACAGAAAATGAAAAATCTCAGGCACAAATACTGAACAAGTCAATAACTGGCAGTTCTTTTAAAAGTTGCAAGTTTTTAAACAAACAATCTGGTGTAGATGGCCGTTTTATGATGGAAATTGTCAACAAATCAATGATTAAAGTTCGTGGATTTCTTTAGAGAAGGCAACCAATTTTCTGCTTCAGAATAGTCGTACCGGTGGGTTATAAGCAATTTATGGATATCCTCTGGTGAATATGCACAGTTTTGTTGAGGCTAAAATCCTGTGATATGCTTCTTATGCTACTTAATGAAACAAAACTAGAATTGTGTTACTACCTTAGCAATGGAATATGACTGCATTAAAATTTCTCGTGTCTCACGATGCCTACACAACAAATTGGGAAGGTATATGATGACTAGATGTCAAAGCTTTGTCCGTCATCTCATTATCTGCATATTAATAGTGGCAAAAGAAATGGCATCTGATAGGAAAAGCATCCTGCATAAAAACTTCTCATTTTTCATTTCTGGATGGGTTTATCATTAATGTCATCAATTTATATGGGAACAATCAATTGATAACACGACCATTACAACCTTGGGGATGATGATGACAACAATGATGATGATGATTAAGGTCCCCTTGTCTATTGTTAAGGCCAAAACTCTACCTTCATCATGGTTACTTTTGTCTCTTGGATATTTACCTTCTCACATCTCTTCAGTTGTCTTCTTCACTAGAATTGCTATTATCAACTGGATATTCACCTTCTTCTATCTCAATCGATGATGGGGATTAATCATATGCTTTTAGCTCACGGCTACTATAGATACGATTATGATGATGGTGATGGTGATGGTGGTAATAGTGGTGTTGCCCTTCTCCTCATGGCTACATTATTAGTTAGATTTTATTTTATGTTTTTCTAAAGTTGATTTTCTTTCAAAACAAATGGAAAAGAAGTATATGACTGACATGTTCAGTTACACATTCCTACAGGTGGGGATCCCAATTGCTGCTGGAATATTGCTTCCTGTGACAGGTGCAATGCTAACTCCATCAATTGCAGGGGCCCTTATGGGCCTAAGCTCAATTGGAGTGGTGACCAATTCACTTCTTCTGCGGTTTAAGTTTAACAGAAAGCAGAGGCCCCTTTACAGTTTCCCAGATTTTAAAACTAGTTCTGATACCATTTTACTGATGGATGATACTACGCACAATGATAATAAACCAACCACTGCAAAGTGGCGAAGTACATAAACATTATATCCTATCCAAGGTACGTCCATTTTGTTCCTCCTATCCAACATTGCTTTTAATATTGCCAATCAAAGTTTTATGTAAGTTAAATGGCATTATATCTGAATTAAAGCGCCCCCGCCTACAAAACCTTTTGTTACTACAGAATAATTTGTATTTTGCTTCCATTTTAATGCCAAGGATTTGTCATGCACATTTTCTTCTCTCTCATCTCATAGATTTTTTTCTTCCAATATACATTCATCTTGTAGGTGCTTTGGTAGCAGCAAGTGGGTTGTCGATTGCAATTTTTATCTCCATGATTAGTTGGTATTTTTTCAAAAAAAAGGGGGGCGGGGGAAATTAAATGCTGCCTTCCCTTCTTGGTTTGATATATACATATATATAGACACACACTCACACTTTAGTTCAGCCCTATTTCTATGTGAAAATGAAGTTCGTCCATCTTGATGGTTATCTTTTAAGAGATTCCTAGTATGCAAATTACTTTAAACACAATTGGTTAATTCACTTTGTTTGGCAACAACTCTTGGCATAAGCATGTCCTATAGTGGCTTATAGTACGAATCTCATCATTGATCTTGCTTTGAAATTTGGTTCATGTTTTCGCAGGTTTGGATTGTAAATTTTGGTGTTTTTTCTTTTATAATTTAGCTCTTTAGGATTTAAAGATCCCAATTTATAGATTTGATAGGACAATGCCAATTTATATCTTATTTTTAAGACTTCAAAATATTTCCTCATCTTTAAGCCATTATGTCGATATGGCCTGGTGGCATACGAAGCTGTTTTCATGTGAAAATAAATATCCCAAATGAAGAATTTTCAATATTTTCTTCATACCCAATTCATGAATTTCAAATAATTGCATGTACATGAAAGTGGTGTTTGTGTTTTTATCATTAGAATCATCATTATCCACCTTATTATCCTAAATAATTGGGGTCATCTGTGGAGTATGCTTATGATTTTTGTCTTTGAACAGAATTTTGGGTTAGTCTTTTTAGGAGATGTGAGCACTCTTGGTTTTCAATTTTTAAACACATCATTTATGGTTAAATTTAGGATCACATGGGATGGATAGTTGTTGCTTAAGGGGCTGCTTAATGTTATTGTTACTATTATCAATTTATCATGATGATATCATTATGGGCTTGATTCGGTCTGGTTCAGGATATTTACCTTAAAGTGGAATATTGATTGGGATGTCAGGTAAGGCTTCATTTGGATTGATTGAGCCGGAAGGGGGCTAGTGACACGACGAAGGAAACCAAATATAAAGCGCTATTTTTCAGCAAAAATAAAAGGGGCATGATTTGCTCCTTGTTTTTTGAATGAAAATTTTCAATCATAAAAATATATATGTAAAATTCATAATAACCCTATGATTCAAAGGTCAAGGCTTTAATTAGGACAGCCATAGGTAAAAGGTGTGCAAGACTCGTCAAGTTAGAATTATGTCAAATACCTATTGAATAAGATTTGAGATTTTATATATTAGTGAAGATGGTGTATTAATTTTAAATTTGTGTTAATTATTTTGTATAGATTTAAGTTGAGTTTTTATTTTGGGCCGTGTCGTTACCGGATTGAATTTAGACTTTTTAGCATCTCAGCGTCTTGGAGCCCTTGTGTTGAAGTAGGGGTCGAGCGTGCGTTATACGTTTGCCCATATCAATGTCACCTAGAACACAGCACTTAGCCGATCTCGGCTTACGGCTGTGTTGGGCTTGCCTTGTTTGTAACTCTTAGCAAAGGTAATGGTCAAGTCTGCGGGTATTTATATCTCAGGAATTTCACACTTCACCCTCTGGCTCGGTTTAGTCATACAGCTGGATGACAGTCGCTTGATAAATTTAATTTATTAAGTTCGTTTTGGCCAACCGACGCCACTTGCTAATGCTTTGAGGGGGATCTGCATGCTTCTCATGACTTTAGCGGTGCAGGATACCAAGTCTTCAATCTTATTAGTAAGCTACTAGCTTCTAAGTTTGTTGTGATGCAATTGTCATCTTGCAGTTCCATTGTTCATTAGTCATGGCAACACCCAAATGTATCTCAAAAAGATTGATTAAGATATGAACTTGTAAGCTGCCCATGGAAAAATATTTTATCGTGTCTTAATATGGTAAAATGCACTATTATACGACTATCGTGCCTTGTGGATGTGCAATATCAATATTGACACGTGTTCATAGTTGTAAAACTCTAAATTAGTCATTATATTAGATCGGAAAAGAGTCAAATCAGGTAAGAATTGGTTTACTTAAATCTATCATAATTAGCCTCATGTAATATATATTTTTATCATCTATGTAACAAATATAAATTTATCACCAATTTTATAATTTTATTACACAAAATGAAAGTTTACCTTAGGTACTAAGGACTTCACAAGTCAACTATATAAATCACAAATGTATTGTAAAAATATTATCACCAAAATATCTTCATGCAAGTTAAATATTGGGTTCTTTATAATTTTCATTCTTTTTTATGCATACTTTTGTGAATTTAATTTTTCACAAAAAATGTAAAACCAACAAGTTGTTTATATTTATCATCATAAACATTTTGACACAATATAATGATATTACATCAACAAAATTATTCTAAACATAAAAAATCTATAAAAGTGCAGCAAAAAAATAAATCAATACATGGGAATAAAATAGTAAGTTGTAAATCGAAAAATTGTTGATGGTTTTATGACGTGTATAAACGGAAAAAAATATTAAAAAAATATGTCTATATGTGGGTAGATCAAAAAAAAAACCAACTACTAGTTAAAATGTATATAAAATTATGAGGATAGTGAGAAGTCGATGTTAGTGGCACCTACGCGAGAGAGAGTCAGACGGTTGTGAAATATTTAGGCTGCAGCGATTATCAGAGAAAGGCAGAATCAATTCCTGGTCTGATACTTGTCATCCTATTTTTTATAAGGTCTCTCTTAGCCTTGTATTCTTGTCATCCCATCTTTGATAAGGTTTCTCTTAGCTTTGTTAACTCATAATTTTGAGGAGCACCTTGTCATCTTATTTTTGACAAGGTTTTCCACCTAGTTGTTAACTCATAAAATCGGCCTTTGAAATAACACAGTGTAAAGAAAATTAATAAGTTATGTCATTTTTTTAAAAATGATAAATTAAATTAAAGATCTATAATTTATTTAAAGTTATAAATATGATATTATTTGGTGAGAATTTTATATATATATATATATATATATATATATATATAACTAAGTTGAATTATTTCATAATTCACCCATCTTAAAAAAATTTTATCCTTTAAATTTTTATACTTAGTTTGTTATTAATCTTAACTCACGTTTTTCATTTTACCCACCGTATAGTTATAATGAAGTGAGTTTTGCAACTATGCACACTTGGTGATCATGGAGGAACAACCAAGGGCATCTTGGATGACATCATATATCAATTCTCTTCCAACCGTGAAGACTATGACACTATTTTATCAAATACTCTTAGCTAAGAAAATAATCATAAAATAATAAACAAAATTAATTAATCGTTAGGTGCTTGCTTGAGTCTTTTGTGATCGGTCCTTATTATTATACGCATTTAAAATAAATAAATAATTTGGACTAAATTAGTGGTATTATTGCAAGAAACTCAGCCAGCATGGATTTACTTATTTATTTTTTGGTTTTGGAAGCCATAAATTATTTTGGGTCTTGCTCTTTTGTTCTTCCAAAATTTCCATTTAATCAAAAGCGTTTCCTTGATAGGTGTAACCTATAGTGTGGGCTTAATAATAGCGGAAAATACTATGATCAAACCATCCTAGATTTGATATGCTACTGCTGCACAAATCATCAGTATTTATATATGCTTCATTGAAATTAAAATATATACTTGTTTATGTTCATCATCATCCTCGTCCGTTCAAAAACATCGCTTTGGCATGAACATTGCTCACTAAGCACTCATCATCACCAGGGATATTGTGGATTTATCATATTTCTCTTAAAAAAACTAATGGGTTGACGTGTCCATGTCTAACGTTGACTCGAAAGCACTCCTTCGGCGTCCCCACCCATTACTCCATTTATAGTCCACTATTTCCCATGCTCCATCAATACACTGAAATAATCATATTACATATATATATG
>JAURVB010011577.1:0-71953 GCA_033002965.1 Piper betle | reverse complement strand
CCGGGCGTCGCGGTAAGCAGAGCAGGGGCGGTCCCGGGCGTCGCGGCTAGCATGAACACCAACCTCGACGGGGACGAGGGGGACGAAGCACTGGAACATGATGTCGGGATATATTTTGTAATATAGACTCGAGTCGGGAGTGAGTCAATTTTTTATTACAAAATAAATCCCGAAAATATAAAAAAATACAGGAAAATATTATAAAATAAAATAATTGAATTATAATGGATTATTTTATTTTATGGTATTTTATCCTATTTTGTTCATATTTTTTGAGAGGGGTAGTTTTGTAATAAAAACTTGACTCGGTCTTGACTCGAGTCAATATTACGAAATAAATCCCAAAAAATATTAAAAAATAGATTAAAATACCATAAAATAAAATAATCTATTAGAACTCGATTATTTCATTTTATCGTATTTTACTATATTTTTTTATTTTTTGAGATCAATTTTTATAATATTGACTCAAGTCGGGACCGAGTCAAGTTTAAATTACGAAATTGCCATCGAGCCCCCACCTCCCCTGTTTCTCCCTACCGACGATCATCCCCCCTCCTCTTTTTTTCGTAAAATATATATAAAAAATAATTTCGTAAAAAAACTTGACTCGCTCACTGTCAATATTTTATGACTTGCTCTCGAAGTCGCCAACGAGCGGCCGGCAGCGAGGTCACTAGCGATTCGGTGGCACGGCAAAGGGTGGAAAAACAGAGTCGCCGGAAAAATAAAGGAGGGAGGAGGAAATTGGCAAGGGTAATTTCGTAATAAAAACTTGGCTCGCTCTCGACTCTAGTTAATATTACAAAATATATCCTGAAAAATATAAAAAATATAATAAAATACCATAAAATAAAATAATTGAGTTCTAATTGATTATTTTATCTTATGGTATTTTTATCTATTTTTTCAT
This sequence comes from Piper betle, assembly GCA_033002965.1. NCBI lineage: Eukaryota > Viridiplantae > Streptophyta > Magnoliopsida > Piperales > Piperaceae > Piper > Piper betle. Next base: position 71,040 of record JAURVB010011577.1, on the reverse strand, counting down.
TTTTTTCTAGATTTATTTTGTGATATTGACACAAGTTGGGAAGGAAATAGGCAGGGGTAGTTTTGTAATAAAAACTTGACTCGGTCCATACAGGAGTCAATATTACGAAATAATTCCCTAAAAATGTAAAAAAATTCAAGAAAATACCAAAAAATAAAATAATCAAATTATAATGGATTATTTTATTTTATGATATTTTACCCTATTTTTTCATATTTTTCAAGAGGAGTAGTTTTAAAATAAAAGCTTGACTCAACTCGATCAATATTAGGCAATATATATCAAAAAATATGAAAAAAATAGATTAAAATACCATAAAATAAAATAATCTATTAGAACTTGATTATTTTATTTTATCGTATTTTACTATATTTTTTGTATTTTTCGGGATATATTTTATAATATTAACTCAAGTCGAGAGCGAGTCAAGTTTTAATTACGAAACTGCCATTGAGCTCCCCGACCTCCCCTGTTTCTCCTCTACCGACGATCGTCCCCCCCTCCTCTGTTTTTGCCGCTCCACCCCGACCGCCGGTGACCTCGCCGCCGCCGTCACCTGTACTACCGCCGGCCAGCATCGCCATTGCCGCCCATCTTTTCCTTATTTTCCCTTCTTTCTATTTTCCTTAATCTGCTTGTCGCCCCTCCTGCTCTGTTTCGTGGAGCGCCACCGGCCTCGGTGCCGATGCCGCCGTCTTGTCGTCAACCATCCTTTGTCGTCGTCGTCCTTCCGTCCAACTTGAGGTGTGACACGGAGGGCGCGGTGGGGGCGCAGGGGCCGGCGCGGTGGGCGGGCTAGGTGGGCAAGCGCGGCTGGCAGGTGCGGCAACTGATGCAGCGAGCGGGGGCGAGCGGGCTGGGAGGAGCGCTGGGGCGGGGGTCAGGGGTGGGGGAAGCGGGGCGCGGCTGGGATGCGCGGGTGGTGGCGCAAAATAGAATGGTTGCAAGGGCGGGAAGAGGGAGTTGGGGGAGGGGGGGAGGGGGGAGGGGGATTTATTTACAGCCGTTGGATTGAATCCAACGGCTGTAAAATTGAGCACAGCCAAGATGGCTGTGCTCAACCACAGCAATCCTTTCTCCGTATATATATATATATATATATATATATATATATATATATGGGTAATGTTTTTCAGAGCAAGGGGCAGAAAAAATTTCTGCCCCAGGTTTTGTTCTGGGCCGTCCCAGCTTACAAGGACGGCCCAGATTTGATCTATTTTTTTTTAAAAGTTAAAATTTGATCTGAACCGTCCGATTACAAGGATGGTCCAGATCGAATATTAAAAAAAACCCTGCTCTGCCGCCCCATCGCCATCCCGCCTCATCGCGGTTGGACTCGCCGGCCGTGGCCAGATCTGGTGGCCGGAGCCAGGGCGAGGAGAGAGCGGGGCGGCGGGCAGGGGCGTGGGAAGGAGGGCAGGGGCAGCGGAGCAGGGCCGGGGGAGGGAGGGCAGGGGCGGGCGAGCCCGGGCAAGGGCGGGGGAGGGAGGGGGGCGGGTGGAGCGGCCCCCGCCTCCGCCCACCCCTTCGCCTACCCCCGCCTCGCCCCCTCCCACCTCCTCCGCCCACCCCCTCGCGGCCGCCCTGCTCCCCCCTCAACCCACCTCCTCCGCCCCCCTCTTGCCCCCTCCCCCTCCGTGCGCCCCCCCTCTCGCCCCTGCCCCTTCGCCCCCTTCCCGCTCCGCCACCCCTGCCTTCCCTCCCCCGACCCGGCTCCTCCGGCCAGATCGGCCGCAGGCAGGGGCCACTCACCCTGCCCCCGCTCTCCCATGGCCACCCGCTTGCAATTAGGGTTGCTACTGCCAGCAAGCCTACTCGTTAGTATTTAGCGTTCGGCTCGCCTTGACTCGAAACTCGGCATTTTAATGCTCGACTCGAACTCGAATCTTACGAGCCGAGCTTAAGCAATGTCGTGTTCGACTCGACTCGACTCGGTTGTAACTCGAACTCGGCTCGATAAAATAATATAATAATATAGTCTTATATATATATATATATATATATATATATATATATATGAAATATAATAACAAAGAAGCAAGATAGTTGAGATGATAAATATTCACCTTGGCCTCATTTTTTTTAAGTGAGTTACTTTTGACTTTTAATCGAGCTAGTTTGGAGCTAACGAACAAGCTCACAAAAATTAAACAGTTTAAGTATATTCAAGCTCGAGTCAAGCTCGAACACATAAAATATATTCGAGTCGAAGTCGAGCATGTATGTCCAAAACTCGTTCGATCTCGAATCGAGTTTAAACGAGTTTCAAACTATTCAAGCCGAATTCGAACATATGTTAAACTCGATGCTTGCTCAATTAGCACCCCTACTTCCAATCATAGAAAAAATAGTACTTAGGCGTCATTCCTTGTACTGAGAGCCAACAGAAACGTTTTCGGGCAGTATGACTTTTTTAGGTGTGGATAAATGTGTCAGATCAATGCTTGTAATGGGAAGAGCTCTTTTATCAGAAAACTCAATAAAGCATATGTGTACACCTTATGGTGTCATCGGCGGACATTCGTGATGATCCAGTCCTGCCCAATCAACCATCATCTTGCACCAACGATAGTCTGCAACATTCCATCTCACCAAATTTGAAGATGGTCGACCAGGATTCGACGTTGATCCAGGTGATGCCATGGTGCAGTTTGCTGTCATATTCGGAAAGAAAACCAAAAAAACAGTTTGCGTAGCAAATTCAGAGATGGAAGTTGTCATGTTCACCAAACAGGGACAACAAAAGTCTACAGAATTTACATTTTTTAAATTTTTCTTAGAATCCCGAAGCTGCTCAAGATCAACGAGAAATGATTTCCAAGTTTATATACTCTGTCAATGGTCCAGTACAGATACAAGGGATGTCTTCATCCCAGTGTAACAAAATATTCTTCTCTCTTATTCATAATCTAACCGCCTGCACAAAAAAACAACTCAATTTCAACAACAAACTGGCCAAAGACAAGAAGGTTTGGCATTAAATCCAGGACAACATGACTCCTGCATAGAGGCGGCGTGCACTGAAGGAAGATAAGAAACAGGAACTGAGGTCATGAATAAGCAAGGAGTTCCTGCCGATGCCTCTTATTTTAAAACTCAAAGCAAAAAAAAATATGAAGGGGAAACCAGTCTACAACAACATTGATTGTGGGTTCTCTATGTAGTTCTTGAATGACCGCAAATACTCCGCACCAATAGCACCTGAACATCACAAAATAGCCGCATTTAATCATCGGTAAAAAGAAAGGAACAACTACACCTAAAATTACTCGGTAAATTGCCGTCAGGTAATAGAGCTTATGTCTGATCATTATTTCCAATTACATAAATGTGATATCTCAGATTCTAATGTTCCAAGTTGCAACCAAAGGAATCTGAGAGTAATCATTTGTTAGAAAAATACATACTATTAATAGCTACAGTTATTTCATTGTGTCCCAAGTACAGGAGGACAGTTAATAACAGGAAGACCATCCGAACATCAAAACTTTGCTATTTGTAATCGCATGTATCTTAGATTAGGCTCTGCACTCAGATCCTTTCTGGGGTGGAATAAAAGAAAGAGAAGTAGCTATAACTATATATATATAAACCATGAATGCAATCAAAATATCAAGAGACAAAATGGTTGAAGATTAAGCTAACGCAAGAATTGAAGTGTAACATCTTGTCCATGCGACAAGGGTAGATACAACACAGGGTAAGGCAGTCATTAAAAGAACGATACTGTTGTTTAACATAAACAAACTACATCTAAAATTTGGTTCAATTTTATTCATATAAGGTGGTTCAACTTTATTGGTGCTTTACTTCTTATTAGTATATCTTCTTTGTTTGGCTTCTTCATTCGTCAGTGTTTCCTATGTACAATTTTTATTGTCACATTTCATATTAATGAAACACTTTATCCATCTTTTAGGTTCCACAATTATTTGCTCTTCCATGTGCCAGGCCCTAATTCCAACTTATTGAAGTAAATATTTAATGGCTCACTTTCCTAAGGGCTCAAGCTTTTGGGACAAGTGGTTAGATCATCTAAAATTTATATGATATCAGAGCCAAAGGTCTAGGGCTCAAATCTCATTGGAATATATGTCTGAACAAATATTAATTTGCCTCATATCGTGACCACTAGACTATATACCCCGTGTTTGTGTTTTTCTACAAGCTAAGCCTTAAAAAATTTGCTTCCACATGAGGGGGATTGTTGAAGTAAATATTTGGTGATTCCCCTTTCTACCAACTCGAACTTTTAGAACAATAGACCATCCAAAATTTACACAACTTATCTAACCCTTAACCTATTTCTAACATACGTAAGTACATACGTCCCTACTGAAAGTAACAAACTATTCATGAATCAAATGGCTGAAAAGAAAACCTACATACCATCAATCACACGATGATCACAGCTCATTGTGACAGACATGAAGGAACCAAAGGCAAACTGCTCAGATCCAACCACAGGCACCACCCTATTTTCCGCTGTTTCCAGTTCATCAACATATATTAGAACAAATTTACAGACTTCATCTGTGTAGAATAATCATACAACAGCACCCAGAGGTCACACTATTTATTGAGGGCCTTACCGGAGCCAATAGCAAGGATGGCAGATTGAGGAGGATTAATTATAGCACAAAACTGCTTAATTCCAAAAGGACCTCCTAAATTGGATATTGTAAATGTTCCACCCTGCAAAAAAATTGTTATAATTTTTCTTAAGCGAATTTAAGCATGAAAGACACCCGTTTAAGCCAAAAGATATACTTCATAGTCTCCAGGCTTCAAACTGTTCTCCTTGGCCTTTTGAGCTAAATGTTTGACTTCCTCAGCGATTTTAGATAACCCCTTTTTGTCTGCATCCTGCAGGTTTTTACGTAAGCAGTGTCAACCTCCTAGCAATCAAGATCACAGCATGCAATAACCAGAATGAAGGGAAAATCTTACGTACCTTGATGACAGGGACAAAAAGCCCATTATCTGTTTGCACAGCAACACCAATGTTTACATTATTGTACCTGCCACAGCAATCATTGAGATGCACAACCTTGTGTTTTAAGTAAATAATAATAAAACAAAGGGGGTCTTTTATAATACTAACTGGCGGATAAATTCATTCATCCAAGAGCTATTACATTGAGGAACCTTGCGTAATGCCAAGGCAGCAGCCTGCAATATAACAATGTTAGCTAATGTTTATTATTTATATGTATATGATGTCAAAGAAACTAAAGGATTTTAGATGATAATATATGAATATAGATGGAGGGAGTCACATAATGCATAACTACAGTTCTCAATGACCTGAGATAGAACATACACCCCAAACACTGTTTCAACTATTAATATGAACTATTAAAGAAAACTTCAACAGCAAAGATTTCTTAATTTTCTAGTACCTATTGCATTTTTTAAGGAGAGGCAAATCTTTCAAGAATGCACCCATCCATTTATCAACTTACATACATAAAAATATACGCAAACAATGACTTTGGGATTTTATGCCCCGACATAAGACATGTATTAAAGATATTGAAGAGCCTGATTCCTGCAAGAATTTTGAAATCTTAATTAAAAATTAACAATGTTTTAGAAGCAAGAAAGCAACATGGAGACAACTCCCTTTATACAACAATAAGGATTAAATATCACCACAATGTACATATGCCTCAACAAAAAAGAGAGTCAGAAATTTGAGTGATAGGTTATATCTAATAAAGTAAGACAAAATACCTTTATAACAAGGTCATTGACAGAAATCCGCTTTCCACCTGAGGCTTCCTGAAGGGTATTTAGTTCGGTCCTCAAACTAAAGTACAGAACATAGAAAGAATGAACAAAAAATTAAAGACAAACATAATAATACATGTGGAATATCTAAGAACAACTAAACCACCTAGAAATTAAAAGGAACATAAAATAGAAATAAAATTAATACGCCAAGAGCTTGTCGACACATGTATCAACGGTCAAATAATAGTGAGGAATGGTCTGCTTTGAGAGCAACAAACGTGAAGCAGTGACCTACAACAAAGCTCAGGCATATGCAATAACATAAGAAGCATAACAGATAATGTTAATGACAAGCTAAGCACCAAACTGAACATACTTTTCTAATTTGTGAAATTGGAATGTCTGAATAATCAATCCCGGCAGCAGGGACATCCTTCACAGCTCCAGCTGAATTGTAGCTAGTTAGAGGGGACAAAATATACAAAAAGAAAACAAGCACAGCAAACAAAAAGCACATATATAAAACACACACATCATGACAAAAAGATGAACATTAGGTTTGTTTCAGCAGCGAGAAGATCAGGTTGAACTTTTAAAATTCCTAATTCAGCATTTCCAGGTGATTGGAAGACTAAGAAAGCAGTTGGTGAGTGATATATTTCAGACCTCAACGGTGATTATTCTTCCAGTTATAGATTGCACCCAGGCGTGCAATAAAATCGTTTCTTCAGAATAACAACTCTATTTGTCTGACCACAGCAGCCAACAAAGCAACCGTCCTATCAAATCTGAGAATCTTGGTAGCCATTTGGTGATCTATTATTAGCTGATAATAGATTGGGTTTTCTAATCACTTCAGTAACACTACTGAAACTTTTAAATGGAAAATTTAATATAAGCCCACCAAATCCACATAAACTCATGATCTTAAGTACCCCTAAATAGTTTATACATACTGCTCTACACTTGCAAAATGAACACATGTATGTATTATATTTAGAACACAGCTTCCTGGCTAATGCAACAAAACAGATATAAACCTCCTGATAGGGAGAAAAGAAGTAAAGGACAACCTTGGCAACAAATGAAAAGGATGAGAGTGACTAAACAAATACTTAAGAAAAAAAAGAAACACTAAAACTAACCCAAATAGCCTTCAATGTCAGCCTTCACAATTCTCCCATCAGGACCAGTTCCTTTGACACTTGAAATAGGCACCTAAAATTTATAGCATAACAAAAAAGTACAAGTTACATATAATATGATAATTTTATATGATATACAGATAATCAAAATTTAGAATTTTGCTTACAATATTGTCTTCTGCCAATTTCCTAGCCACAGGACTAATAAATATACGGTCTTGTGCTTGTGAATTAGTATCTGGATTTGCAGTTGTCTTTGACTCTGCAGGAGTAGGTGGTTCCTCTGATTCTACTTTAGGTGATGAAGCAGAGCTAGATGATGAAGGTTTTGGCCCCTCATCTGCCTTGCCAGGCTTGTAATCTTTAAACTTTGCAACATCCTCCTCTTCTTCCACAGTGACACAAATAATCTAGTAATTATTGACAAGAAAAATACTTGTCATTCAAGAGAAATCAATGCCATTCATGACAAATCAAAATGCATCCATCAACCAAAATACTACATCTTTCTATAAACAGTGTCCATATACATTAGCAAGCAAGGTAACCCGTGAAAAACTAGTGACTACTACAAATGTGGCCAAGTAGGCAATACTTTAGCAGTAATAAATTAATGGATTCTGGTTATTCACTCATAATACAAGAAACTAAAATTAACAGGAATCCATCCATCTACACTTTATAAGTGTTCAATCTACCGCACCTCACCAACTTTGATCTCCTTTGATCCATCACCATGAATTATTTTAGCAAGATAACCTTCCTCCATGCATTCCATCTCGACTGTTGCCTTGTCCTTTAAACAGAAAATTAACAGATTGATCATTCCAAAATTTCACATAAAAATCGGTTTCAAAAACAAAAATATCAAGTTTATTTTACTTACTGTTTCAACTTCACACAATACTTCGCCAGGAGCAACCTTGTCCCCTTCTTTTTCAACCACCGTGCTATGTTACCCTGTCAATATTTTTACAACATCAATTTCACATCAGCGGTCTTCATCTAAACATCATCTTAAACTTTTATTGATACACTTGCCTCGGTCATTGTGGGAGAGAGTGATGGCATTCCAATCTCTTGGTGTGGAGGAAGCCCTGAAGAAACAGTATCCATTTAACAATCGAAAGCAATGACATCTTCATAAAAAACATAAATAAGTTAATCATTTTAATCTTTACAAAGAAAAAGAAAACAGATGGCATGAGATAATACAATTGTTCACATGGTAGGCTGCGAAATATAGAGCGAAAGCAAACAGAAATATTCTTTGACCAGTAAAAATAAATATGAAACATTTGTTGCAATTCGCAAAGACCCTAGACTGAGGGATTTTGTCCAGTTTCATTGCCCTTATTATCATGATATTCGTTCCACATTCTGCAATCAACCCCATTTTGCAGCTGTACTCATTCTGGTCTCAACAAAAGTACCCCTTTAAATCTGTTAGTAACAGTTTCTGGGAAAAAAGACATAGCCATCGCTATTATTTGCATAGATAAGACAGCAGCTTCACTCTTTAGTCTATATCACATTGCTGATTACTCATGAGCCTAGCCCTCCCCACATCCTCGCTGATACCAGTTCTTGCAAATTAAATGATATCTAAAAAGCCATAAGATTGATGTATATTGTGTGCTTCAACAACACTGGGATAGCAACAGATCTTCAAATAAACAAAGTCAGAATTTACACAATCAACAAAAGGAATTTACAATCACTAATTTTTTTGCATCATCATATAGTTTGGAACTTGAAACATTATCGTTTTTTGCAGAGAACAGAAAGCTTTCACAGTGAATTTACACATCTGCATAAACACAAGACTAAAAATGCCAATTACCAGAATCAGTCGAAAAGCCTCTCCCACATGATGCTTGCTGGCTGATAACCAAAAAAAGAAAATAAAAATTTTATATGCAAAAAGTGCCAAACGTAAAAGCAAACTGGAATGAGCAATTACAGCTTGACACGAACCAAATGTTGTTGGGCCTCATTCCAAATACTGGTATACCAAATTGTTTTCTATTGGATGAAAAATTGTTAGCATTTCCTGGTATTATGGCCTGTAAAAAATCATTCCGAAATTAATTTTAAGTTATAGTCAAAAAATACTACAAGTAAAAAATGACACTCCAGCACAAAATTAATACCAATATTTCTGAGCTAGTTACTGTACTAAAAGCTCTTCCAAATGTGGGAATAAGTTTCCCAGGATTGATTCCGCGAGAATTACCATGATGATAAGACCTTGAAATATCTGAAAACAACAACAAAAAACTTTCAAAGGGAAGCCAATATACACAGATGAAGGATTGTCTACATAATCTGAGTTATTTACAGGGAAGAAGTAATGCAGCAGATTTTAAGCTCGTATGGTTGAAATGAAGCTAGTCATAGAAGCTTACATATTCGATCAAGACATAAAACAGACTGCAAATGCTCAAAAGAAAAAAACAAAATGAAATAGAAGAAATAAAAGACTGACCCTAGGTCAATTGTAGAAAATATCCCAGTATCAGTTCTCAAATAGAAATAAAGTATGTTCTTCTCCAAAAGGTGAACTATTAGCAGAAAGAACAAAAACAAAGACTTTCCCTTAGGGCTTGTGCATACACAGAGAAAAGAAATATGGGTTAGGCAAACATATGCTCACCAGTCAGTTTATCAGCAGAAGAGATAGCACTGCTTGAAAAGTGCCGAGGAAAGTTGACAGGGTTTTTGTGACATGTTTTCTGAACATCTAGTAACTGCAAAGCCAGTACTAGTACAATGTTGCCAAAATAGATAAGGAAAACAACTTGATAGGCAGTAGTGGAAGAGTTTCCCTACCTTTCTCGAATAGCAAGCCAAATAGTATGCCCGGCCCATGATTTAGTCAATGTTGATGAAAACAAGTATTTCTTCACTTCGCTTGCAATCAATCAGGTGGCTTTCTGAAAATACACAAATATAAAAAAACATAAAAGTTCAATGCGCTTGGCAGTAACAATCAATAAGTCAGACCACCAGACTATCAATTAAAATCATTCACAAAGAGAAAAGGCTATGCAGCACAATCTTGTAGTCCACACACAACCAATTGGCATCATTCATTCGCAATCAAAATGAAGGCAAAAATCCATCCATTTAAAAAAAAGAAAAAGAAAGAAAAGAGGCTAAGTATGCAATTTCAGACACGTCGTATTGATCTGATTCCCCCGTGAGAAAATACCGAACTCTCACATTAAACACCAAACCAAATGGTGCACCCTCGATTAAAAAATCGTAGCAAAACTGTCCACCTAAAAACTAAGCGTACAATGTCAGCGACAGACATTGTCAACAGACTGCACCAATTTACAACCCAGTCTTGCATGCACTTAAAACTCAATAGAATTGCTTCCTTCTCGATCAAAATCATAACAAAGCCATCGACCAATAAACATTTTTATAGCAACATCGTCTAGAGGCACGGATCATTTCCTATCACACACACACAAAAAAACTCACAAGTCACGACCAAAGTATCCCCAAAAGCTGACTAACAACACGATTTAAGCAAGACAATCAAGCATATACTTAAAATTGGTTTGCAAAGTCACAATATACCACGAGTTTCTCCATATAAAAAATGATACACTTGTGTTGTAACCATGGTTTGCAATGTCAAGATAAGTCGGCGACTTCTCTGTGTCGGCGGGTAGACGACACGGAGTCCACCCCGCAATACGATACCCGCAATAAGTCGGCGACGATATACCGCCGCCGGCGATATGGGAAAAGAACGGAGGCATAAAAGAAAGCTTACCTGCCGTGAAAATATCGTTGGCCGGTAAGGACCTCGCCGGAGAAGTCGGTGGATGGACCAGGAAAGGTATGGCCTTCTTCGTTGTGGATGGGGAAGATCAGGGGAGCGGAGACCAATTGGTTGGGTGGTGGAGAGGAGAGAAGATCCAAGGGAGAGGGAGAGATGTCAATTGGAGGAGGCAGTGGCCAGAGAGGAAGGGCGAGGGGCACATAAGTCTTTTTCTTCTTCTTTTTTTTAAATGAGTATCGGTTGCTACCGGGGAAAAAACAATTTCTTAGTACCAAATCATCTCTAATTCATCAAATTAGATTTTAATTATATATAAAATAAAACAAAAAAATACAATACCCACTCCACCCACAGTAACACTGGCAGCTAAATCTGTCACTAAAGAAAATTAATCCTACAATCAATACATTTAGAGTAAGATTTATAATTAGAGATGTGGCTATAATTTTTAATACAATTAATTATTTTTAAAAAAATAATTAAGCCTATCCAATTATACTTGAGTTAAGTCATTAAACACTCAACGAAAGTTAGTCTCATCTACCCTGCTAAAATAGTGAGTAGAGGACAACTAGGCTAACTGTAGCCAATTCTAATTGCCCAAGTATATTATGACCAAATTTGAAACGGTCGAATTTGACCGCCTCCTAAATAGATTTAGTCATTGATAATCAGATTCAACCAAAATCAGCTAGGCCACCCCTCCACCAAATCCATCCAGCAAGAGGCTGCTTAGTTCAGCTTGCCTTAGCAAATCCAACCACGGGCACCACATATGAGGGAGGGTCAGGGGATTTCTTTTAAGATAGGTTCAATAAAGCTATCCTAATAATTAGATGGCTCTATTGATTTGGAAATTTTTTCTAGCCTGAACTCAAAAATAATTTTCCTTTTTACATATATCTTGCAGTTAATTATTCATTACATTCATTTGATTAAATTTATATATAATCTTAATTAAATGAAATTTATATATACATACACAAGGAAATTTGAGAGCATGAACTTTTTTAATATATAAACTTTATGAACCTAAATATTATGCATTAATTTTTCATCTAACAATTTAGATTGAAGAGTTGTGTACATGCAGTTATTAGTAAATTTAAAAATATTCATTAATAACTACCTATTGTGAACTGTATAAAAAATTAACAGCCACAAAGTTCACACAAAAATTTCACGTTTTATCATTTTCGTATGTTTATATATATATTATAATTTACATAAAAAAATTATAAGGTTGACTACTGCTATTGCCCAACTTACGTATTTTTCATTTTATATAACCTCATTCTATTTCCCATAGTGCATTTTTCGGGGCAGAGATCCTATCCTTCCAAGCATTTTCTCAATTGAGCTTCTGGATTATATTTCTGCAAAAAAAAATAAAGAAAAAAAAGCACGATCCAAAGAAAGAATAAGTTATAACAATTTTTACATTAAAAAATGCAAGAGTTCTTCGTATAATACTCTCTCACACAGGCCATTTACTCGCCAATGTCATATATTACCAACCATGGTGCCACACCTTTAATCTTACGCCATGCCATGTTAATTTGTGTTTAAAGCAATTATGGAAATTCTTGGGAAAAAGAAAAAGAAAAAGAGATGACAAAAATGGGACTTAAAACAAAGGCTACAAGAGTAAAATTAAGGGCAAATACTATTTACCCATGATCTCCCTCAGTCGTGCCAGCCAACTTTAACCGAACAGCTACAAATATACAAATTCTGTTAACATTACTTAACTTTATCTACCAAAATGTATGACTGCCGTTTCACATTCCAAATTGACAACCAAAGGGCACACATAGAAAATTCACCAATGAAAAGAAAAAAATGATTTAAAAATATTTATAATTTCAAAATTTGAGAAATTGAGGGGTGTTAATGCTTTTACCTTTAATTGCCGACAATATGATAATATAACAAAATGAGGGGGAGGGGTGTGGAAATCAACAACATTGCCTGATACATAAAAGAGCTCAACTCTAAAAGCAATATTAATCGACCGCTACCCTCCCCCCAGACCTGATTTTGTATGAACGAGGATGTTATGGAACAATTTATGTACAGACTGCTCCCATGGTTACTGACCACAAGCCGTCCATAAATATATTTGGTCACAATTGATCAGAGTTCCAGCTGATCAATTCAAAGGAGAAAAACCTTGGTCCTACCGGTCCAAATAATATACACTTACACCTGTCAAACATCCTAAACAAATAAGAAAGAGAACGGAAGATGGCGACCTCCAACAAAATAAATACATGAAGCTGTGACGTACATACCGCTACTTTAATCAATGTCATGGCCTTATCTGGGCCTCCAAAACTGTGGAGCTGCAAAGTTCAATGTATAAAAACATATGTGAGAATCGTTTCAACTAGCAGATAGAATTGTGTGCAGAAAAAAAGTAAGGGTGAAAAAGGAAAGATACTGTGAACATTTCAAAATATTAAAAAGCAAAAAGTAAAAGGGAAAAAAGTACAAGTCCTTAAATTCATACAGAGCAAATGACTTTAAAAAAGGACAGCGTGCATAGTAATATATATCCTTAAAACCTCTAGTCGAACTTTGAAAAGGAGGTGAAACAGCTGAATGGTGTCGTTGATGCGGTGGCCTATGAGCAATATGCCACCCATGGTCCGAGATTGGCCGTTCAGCAGACAGAGGACGATAAGGAATGGGATGATGAAAACCTTCACTTTTATCATGTCTTTGCCCTACATATAAGAAACCAAATAATTACAAAAGTATTTAACTTTGGAAAGTAAACTCATGCAAAAATAAAATACTATACCTACCCAAATTTGCTGGTGAGGAATATCTACATCTTTCATTAGTTGTCCGTTCCACAAGGTTCATCCTATTTCGACAAGCACCCTGATTACTTCCATGAAACTCAGGTTCAAAATTGGATCTTTGGTGGACAAGGTTCGATGAATAGTTTCTTGCTTGACTTCGCCGATGTGAGTCTGCTTGAACATAGGAGAACTGACTTGACACAGTAGGAGGCGGTCGAATATGGTATGGCTTATGGGGAAGCACTCCCGTGTCAAATCTTCTTATATTATTATTTGAAGGGTGAATGGATGAATGAGATCCCCGAGAGATGCCATAGGATCTGAAAGGCGGAATTGTTGAAGCTCGCATAGAATTGTCTCCAAGTCCTGGAGCATGACAAGGAAATGAGTCCGGAAACACCGATTTTACACAGGAAGAATTTGGTTCTCTTGGCCAATGTTCCCCAACACCCTGTTAAAGGAAAGCAATCACTGTTAAGAAACATCACGCCCACCTAGAGTTCAGTAAAGCACACGACACTGGGCATAATATACCAGGATGAATATCTCTTAAACGTTAAAAAAGTTCCAGATAATAACAAAATAAAAGAAAGACCAAAAATCAAACAAGCTTAAAAAGCAAAAAGCTCACACTTCCACTAATGACTATTTAAAGTCTGATTGTCATTTACAAATAGACTTACTTGTGGAAATACTGAAGGCATCCGAATAACAGGCTGTTGAGTAAGAGGCAATGGATGAATAGAAGGTGCAGCGGGAGGTGGTGAGACTGGTAAAGGCGGAGGAGAGGGTGGCAACTCTTCTGGAAGTGGTGGAACAAATGGCATTGAGGACCCAGCGTTCACATCTGAATCACATGATGGAGCCACGTCCTCCATCTCAAGCTCACCATCAACCTCTTCTAAAATATGTGGATGCCGTTCAACAGCAACCACAGGGCCTTCCTCCGATCCAGAATCTGGAATCCCAGGGTCTCTTTCAGGAGTAACAGCCTCAAAAATTTGCACATCATTATGAAATGTTTCTTCTTCATCTTCAAGCATTTGTGGCATAGTGAACCCCGAAAGTTGCATACTTGTGTTGCTGAAAGATACACAGTCCAATGAGGCGGATGTATAACATTTAAAACAAACTTAATATCGCAAACTCAAGGAAGGAATAGCAAAGAATTATGCTTACCTCCCATACTCATCCACAAGCATCCCCTCAACTTCCACAAGAGGATCATTTATCCCCCGCTCAGTTCTAGCTGGATGAGCAGAATAACTATAAGGTGTTTCATCACAGAATTCAAGCTCTTGCAACTGCTTCCTCACAACGGATTCAGGGAGAATTTTCCTTTCAAGCCAAAGCCGTAAAACCTGCTCATGGTGAGCAATTAGGAAAATTTTAAAAACAGATAAAGAAAAGATTACATTGAACAAGGGAAAAAAAATCTACCTTGAGGCATTGCTTGCGGTTTTCCCGAGCTTCGTTTCCTGGAGGTGCAGCAGCAGACAGCAAACGTGGAAGCGCTACTTCCACTGCTGAAAAATAATTATCCCCTTTGACACCTGGTAATTTTAATACAATTATATTCATAAACAACATTAACTAACATGTCACCAATGGGAAATGCCACTAAACTTTAAATTGAACAACCTACCTTTCTGACCACGAGCACACTGAGTAATGGAATCAACCAAAAAGAACAGATCTATCCTCCGATGTAAGTTTGATTCACTTTCCAAATTTCTAAGAAGAAGCTTAATCACCTGAAAGAAAATGCAAAGAATAACATTCACCAGCATATAAGGAACATAAAATAGATGAAACAGAATTAAAAAGGTTAAAAGTCAATGCCCTCCTTGCTTTCCAAGTCTCCAACTTCAAAACCTGTATATGCATGCTGCAACGTAAGACGCTTGCAATGCAGAGAACACTCCCCATGAGGAGAGATCCTCTGCTGGGACTGGGACAGATAAACAAAAGTAAGGAGATAACAGCGATGTAAACTTGTGTTCTCCATCTTGGGGAAATTGGAAGAATAGGGGATCTCATTCTAAGTAATATAAAAATACCATAGCTAGATATTTTCAGCTCATTCTGATACAACCCTCCCCCCACCCCCCAAAAACATCCCCCCTCCTCTTCAATCCCTCCTCTCAAACCTCCTTAAAAAATGTGATCTTTAATATTCTGAAAAATACGGGGAAATATGAATCTTGAAGAAGGTCCCACACAGCTTAAGCTTGACATGAATAGATTAGTGGGGAGCCTTCTCAAGCGGATCCCACAAAGTGTTGTAGCACATACAAATATGCACTGCAACACACATCAAAATGATATCTTCCATTCAACTCCAAAATTCTAAACTCATCAATTGTCAAAATTTCCAGATAACCCTAATCAAAAGACATATCCCGCAGCAGTGAACACACATGTTCAACATACCTAACTTTAAATCTATTTGATATGAGCAGATAGCTAAGGCTTTCCAGAAACAACCATCATTTCCACATCCTGGGATCAATTACCAGTCATCCTAGAACTCTTGGTGCAAGCTCTGCCAAACCAATGATGTAGCATTTGTATATGAACAAAAGGAAAAATCCATTGACTCGAAACTCCAGTGCATTATATGTCGATTATCCATGCATTCATATATCATGTCAACACCAAAAGAAGAATTTTCTAGGAAGAATGTAATATTGAATCCAAAATTAGATCATTAGGTGAACCATAAATTTGGCTAGCGCTACAATTTCAGTGGCCCAGAACACAAAGTGAGCAGGCTGATCTGCCATCTTGATTCTCCATGCAGTTGCAGACCACACCAAAACCAAAATAACAAATATTAACACCTTTCTAACTGCCTCCAAGGACCCAACCACATTTTTTTGAACTTCCTCTACCTTTTTAACCTAGATTCAAAAGTGTACATCATACATTTCCAACCACACACAAGCCTCCATTGACATGACAACGAAAACAACATAAACGATTTCACAAACATTTTGTCAAAATAAACCATCCTCCACTACTCTTATAATATGAATGAAGACAATGCCCTTTATAGCCTTACCATATACTCATACAAACATTCTTATCTCCGGTAACCTAATGTTAGATGTAACTTTTCTTAATAAGCGAAGATTCAATCTAGATAAACCTAGAATCTTCATAATTTTAGGATAAAATTATCGTCTAATTTTAGCAGGAATTTGGTGATACAAAGTTTACACCTCAGCTTAGATGCAAGTTTTCTTAATAAGCAAAGATTCAATCTAGATAAACCTAGAATCTTCATCCTTTTTAGAATAAAATTTTCCTCTCGTTTTAGTAGCAACTTTCGAAATACAAAGTTTACTATTGTATGCAAGGTCGCTATCCATCTCCAATTTTGACCATTCAACAATGGATTCCAATGTTGCCATCTCGCGAGATCTTGGTCTCAGGACAATCCAGAGAAGAGATGACCACAAGAAAACAAAACTCCCTTACTCGTCAGAATCTCACCAGTTTTGTGCTATTTGGGGAGAAAATCCAAGATCTCAGGGGTATCTCGACTGCTTTTATAAATAATATATTGCTGGTTTATACATTATATAGTATGTTCATTATATTATATATATAGTTCATTGTAAATATTATTTCATCATTTTTATTACTATGAAACTTAATAATGTTTAGCTGTGAATCTTAATATCAATATTTAATTGTTGCTTAGCATTTAAAATCAATAACTTTTATAAAAAAATTATATAGAAAATGAAAATAAAAATTTGTAATTGCTATGATTTATAAAAATAATATCATTCTCATTTCATGCATATAAAGATTAGTCTAATTGTTGCTTTAAACTAATTGATTGCATAGACAGTGAGACATTATCTATTACAACAGTTATTCATTAACACTTTCAATATCCTGGCATTTCGTATATCGCTCTGGGATCACTCCAAGATCTCTCTTTTCGGACTGTCCAAGACAAGAACAAAAACCAAAAAGGTAAACCTAGAACAGTATTAAAGTTCAGCCACCCGATAATAATAAAAACAAAAAAATTGCCCCTAATCTCCCCTATATCCCCGAAATATTGGTGATACACCAAAGCAAACTGCTTCAAGTGACAATTTTTATAATTAATTGTAGTAAAGTTGAGTTGTTTTAAGTCTGCAACCAACTTTGCTGCTTTTTTATAATCAAGCATAGTATTAAATTAATATCAAATAGAGAGCAAAAGAAGAAGAAAATGCTTACAAGTTAGAAGAAATCCAAGCCTACAATCTAAAATTTGTAAAGCTAAGATCATGCAGATTAAAATCACATTTTACATGTGAAGAAAATCATAAGAAACATACAAGCCCCCTAAAATTGAAATATATGTAATTCATATCATATAAAAAAAGGTAATGTCAAACCAACAGGTAGATAAAACTCACCTCATGGCACATGCCATGTTTTGCACAATCTAATGCAAGGCGTGTAGCATGAGCAATGCTCTCTTTTGTGCGAGATACAGATCGTACTGCAGCCTTAAATGATCTCCACATGGGATCTGCTTCTCCTTGAAATCTAAGTGTCACTGATGAATTATGGTTACTTGGAAGCAACAACTCAGAAGAATTCAGTTTATCTTTGCTAAGATGAGATCTATTCTTATCTCGATCAATAATGTCACTTCTTGTGCCATTATTTGAAATACAAGAAGACACCTGCTCAGAAAATGGTATTCCATTGAACTGATGTTGAGAAAACATGGCCTCTGTAACGACCTTACAATCTCTGCTTTTACTAGCAGAAGTAGGAGAATTAAACCGCTTGACCTTATTTACATCTTCCATATTGTTTGTACATGGAGAAATTTCAATACATTTGGGGCTCAGCGGAGCTCTAACATTCTTTTTATGCTCATGCCTACAAAACAAGAAGAAACTTTTTAAATTGGACGAACTTAACATTTAATTAACAAAATCATTTTTACAACACAGTTTGATACATAAGTGTATGAACAAATACAAAAATGCTTACATGTCTAGCTTCATTTTCGCATTAAATTTGGATTGCAAAGACTTGATGCCCTCCGAAGCACAGCTAAACAAAAGATACCCTTTTTCTACTTTCAGCTTCTTTTCAGTACCAGAACACATGTTTTCACCTTGATCATCTACTGAAACAGACTCTAAATCACAAACAGCGGATTCCCCAGACAAAAGGTGTAGATCCAACATCCTTTCCCTGGAACTATCACCTTGCACTGTAGGAACTACAAGATTAGGATTACTGCTTGAATCTAAAACATTTTCATCCACTTCTGAGAAATTCTTATCAGTTTCCATGTCAATTAGTTTCTCATGAAGCTGATATGAATCAATAGTCGACTTCATCACAAGCATGCTATCATGATCAATATGAGAATCCATGGGCAAGTCTTCAGGGTTTTTAACATCAGAAAGGTTGTAGACAAGTTTATAATTTGGAGCTATAAGCTTTACGTTATCTATGGAAATTGCATTTTCAGACTGATTTGTATTTTTGAGTATCTTAGGCGTTGTTTGTGATTTATTTCCAAGCACAAAGAATGTATCATAGCAGGGCTTCTCACCATTTGAAAGGAGAGCATCTTGCACTCCTAAAAAGCTCAACTTTCCCGAGGTGGTGGTTGTGCACTCATGAAATGATGGTTTGGTGTTTTCAGCCTCGACATCACCTTCAGCAACATTGGCATTCATAGCCTCCAAAGCACGATGAAGCCTTTTAGAAGGAGGTAAAGCAGTTTCACTATTGAATATATGATCTCCATTTGAGAGATTTTTTGCATTCAGACAGTCAGTACTGTTCCCAGCAATCTGACTGGGTATTTTGCAAGGTGAACTATCCATTCTCGCAAAGTAGCCAACACATGATCTTTGAGAATCAAAAGTATGACAACTGGATGACAAATATGTTGTCTCTATGTCATTTGCCAGATTCTCACTCAAAGATTTCTTGTCAACTTCTTCGCACATCTTGGTCAAGGCAGCTTTGCCCATTCTGACCCTTGCTCGTTTAACTAATGGCAAATGTTCATCGCCATCTACACCATACATTTTACCATGGCAATTTTCACATAAATTAGAAAAACATGAATTTTGTTTATTTAGTTCATTCTGCGAGCATCTTTCTTCATCTAAAAAGGAAGTTTCAGCTGCATCATCTGTATCTTGACATCTAACTTGTTCTCTTATCCTCTTGATTGAAACTGCAGATGCTTCACTTTCATCTGACCCACTAGATAAGGCATCATTTCTTACACACCCACCACAGACATGAGACACATCTTCATAACTCGAACTTGATTTTACACATGTATGAGCATTACCAACCACAGTCTCTATCCCTACTTTGAGCACCACCCTAGCATCACTAGCATTTGATGAAACAATTGCAGACTGAGCAAGGAGATCCAAGTCAGGACATTCAGATGTATGAAGAGATTCCCCTACTATGTTTTCTTTTCTACCATTCTTATAAATAAATCCATCAGTTTCTAGTTTATTCTCACTCACTTGATAATGATTATAGGAATCAATTCTTGATGAACTTTTAGACTTTTGCACTGATATACCTACCTTTTGGCTAGCTCCATTTCCCACTTGAGATCGCTTCTTAATCGAAAGATGAGTTTGACTAAGTTGATCAAGTCCCAATGCATTCTCAAATGCAACTTTAGATACTACTTCAGTATCGTGCAGCTCCAGAGCTCCAGAAACCAAAGGAATCTCATTGGCACTGCATGAATCAGAGTGGTCCAAAGATGCACAAGGTTTTGGCAAGGAACTAAAAGTTGATCTTGGAAGATTTTCTGAAATTTCATTGTTTAATGTGGCAACTTCATCACAAAGCTGATCACCTCCACCTTGTTTCATAAGTTTTTCGTACGAGTCAACAATCTCATTAACTGCCCGAACAAAGTCAGATCCCTTTCCATGTCTCTTACTAAGCAAAGTGTTCTTCTTGTCTTCTGTAAATGCTTCAACATCGGCGGGATTACAGAAAGCACTGCAGTATAAAATTTGGCACAATAAGTACAATGTAATTGCAAAAGTATCTTAATTCCTCAAAGTGAATGAGTAATATAAAAAGACATACATCAATAAAAACCAATCAGGTACATCATATGAGATTCCAGTAACACTAGGCAACGCCGGTTCATTTATTAAATAAACTACTCTAAGTCCTAATATCAAATAAACATTAATGTGCCCAGGCAAATCCAAATCCAGCACAGCATTAATGTGTTCATCTATCATCAAATTTGAAAATGCTGACACATATAAATCATCAATCCTGTGATATAACAGGATGAAACTTCTTGTCCATTGATGTAATATAAAGCAACTGAAACTCCAACAAAGAATAACCACATGACGAATTATGTAAATTTGCTGGGACAATATTAAGGACATGCTAAACTGTTGATAGCCTATTAAAAATGTCAATCCACTATCCGAAAATCAACCCAGACCCCCTACTGGTTCCTCTCTTTCCCACTTCGGTAGTTCCAGTGCAGACCTCCTATTTCCCCTAAAAGATCTTTCTTTTTTCCCACAAAAAATTCTTATCAGGCAAGTACTCAAACAACCTCCTACACCATCCAAAAACCTACTTTCCAGTAATATCATCAAAAAGCAACACTGGCCAAATTCGAGCTGCAACTGTGATGCATGACCCATAGCATTGACTCCTTGACAATAACAAGGAGCCATGAGTCATGGCTCATGAGTAAACACCTCTTCAAATTTCATCTATTGTCTTCCCACTCTGTTGACCTTCAATTTTTGTTCAGCTCTTCTCTATCTTATCGCCCGACACCCATGTCTTTGTGTGTGCCAGCCTTTTGGCCTGCTAACTAACTTTACTTGTTTTCTATTGCTATAGAACTCTATACAAAATAAATCTTAAGCATATCTTGCCCAACCATGGGGCAGGCATCATAAACCTCAAGGTATTACTCCTATACAATCTACCTACATCCATCACTTTCCTAGTTTCAAGTTTCGACTGCATTCACATTGGAACAAAAAATGATCTGCTTTACAAGTTTCAATACTGCTCTAAAAATTTTTAGTTTTACGCCTATCTTAAGTCTCACAAAGAGAGAACTTGAATAACATCAACTGATTTCCATGTCAAAACATGATGAATAATGCCAATACAAATAAGCAGGAGGATCAAACTGCATGAGCTCAGGTAACCGCTAAAATTATGAGCTCAACTCAATTGTCTCAGCATGGTAAGTTTTCAATTTAGCATATTTAATGCACCCACAACCTTCCAGCCTGCAATATATGTTTTCTAACAGCTTCCCTTTTCTGCCAAATACAACTTATCTTTCCTCCACCATATTCAACACTGAACGAAGCATTAAGTTTCAATTAATAAAGTTTAAAAAAAACAAGTTTCATGTAATGAAAAGAAGAGAGAAAACAAAAGAAAAAATATTTTTAACGTAGCAAGATTAAGAACTTGTGGAGTCAAAATGATTGCTTCCACTACATGCAAAATCCTGTTTGATTAACTTCAACCAGATTCCAAAAGGCAGCATGATGTCAATCTCAAGTGCACACGCCTCCTTCAGGTAAATGAAACTATACCACACCATTAATAACACTGGTGGTTTAAAAAATAATCAATCACCACCCCCCACCCACCAAACCTCTCTCCAAAAAAAAAACACAAATTGCATTTTCTATTGGTTACAAGCAAGTTTTGCTTCCTTCAGTAAGGGTTTCATCTCAGACAGCCACACACTCCAAGATTCTGCTGATCTTAATGGGTATCAGTATTTGCCCAAATTTGCTCAGTTCAACCAACCTTGGTGGAGGTCAATATGGCACTTAAGCAGAACGAATACCTTGTAGCTCCAACTGCAAGTTTCCAACAGGTACAATGACATTCGACTGTCAATACCCTCTCATCACAATGATTCATGAAGCTCTTCTTCTCCATGTAGCAAACGTGCTCAGGCCCATACTGCTGTAAACAACAACCACAAAAAACAAAGAGCCCATTGCAATTTGCCATGCTCCTCTCCTTCCCACTCTCACTTTTACCGCCCTCCTCTCTGGTTCTTCCTCAAGTGCCCCTAGTATTTCTTGCATGCCCAACCTATTCCCCCTCAAGCTCTGCCCACTACCACCAATTTTCATTTTTTAGCCTCATCCTCGAGCTTCCCTACCACCTCAAGCGCTACCTTGCTTATGCTTCACTTTTCACGTGTGGAACTAGCTCCATTTCATAAAACCCTCCAAAATTTCAAATCTTCCTCAATGGGTACAAGATGATAATGATAATTGTAAATTTTAGATGGTCTAATCACTTGTCCTAAAAACTAAAGCTACTAGGTAAGGGAACCACTTAATATTTACTTTAACACTCTCCCCTCAAGTGCAAGCAAATTTTTTAAAACTTAAAACGGGGGCAAACAAAGGGCAACTAATCAATTGGGTACAATATAGGGCAAATTAATATTTCTCTAGGCATATGTCATGGAATTTAAACCCTTGCCTCTGGCTCTGATACTACTTGTCTCAAAAACTCAAGCTATTAGGAAAGGAAACCACTAAATTTTATTTTAACACTAACGACTAAAAAGAATTCTTCAATGATTAAAACTCCACCTCAAGCAACACATTGCCTGGGTTGGTTCCCAAGTTTGTTGACAATATGACACATACAGTTGAAGCAGAAAATTGATTTAACTATTAGCACAAATCAGGCTATTAATCTGAAGATGAGACTATGTTAATGCACTAAGCTATGGTTTGGATCAATGTTTCTTACAGGAATTTATTTGTCAAAAGAGAATCAAAATTCTGGTCTGTGCAAGATCTCTCCATGGAATCTCAAAGATCTCTCCTCTACGTTATGGCAGAGGAAACTGAGATCTGAAAAGGAAAATCTTAGCACGTTACACCTAATAAATATAAGTTATCAACAGTAACATTGATTACATTATCAATGTTACCATTAATATAAGTCTCCTTCACACCATTAATTTCTTGTGAATTCAAAATCAAGTCCATGGCCTCCAAAACATTCCCCATGTCTTAACAGATTTTCCTATGTTCAAATAAAACTATTGCAGTCTGTTGTTCAGACAAATTTTAGTTCGAATTGTTACCATAGAGACAGTATACAATAAATTCTACACAAAAAGATTTATTTGCTACATTTCACGAATAGTTAATACCGTCCTTTATAGATCTCTCATGTGATGGTCACAAAAAGCACCCAAAAATCAAAACAGAACACAAGCATATGTAGAATCAGACTATCTTCATGAATAAACATGATAAAATAGTCGTAATTGCTATCTACTGCAATCAGCCAATTGTCACCACTCCATCACAAGACTCACATCTAGCATATGGCAATAGCCTAATTACTAGTGCATAAAAAAGTAAAAAACCACAAAAAAATGGATGGACACATCCAATGTTGTTTCACTATATAACAAACAGTAAACAAGCACATATGTGTTTCATAAAAATGGAAAATCAATTTTTTCCAATAATATGGACACAGAATGTCAAATTATATATTAGCTACTAAACACAAGAGGTTCAATTAACTTAAAATATATGTCCCCCAATTAATACACTTATATAGTAGACATGTTGGAGAACAACGAAAAAAAGACACACAAACCCATCATTTTTATGCAGGAAAATCAAAAGTTGATAGGCCTAAGACAAGTTAAAATGATTATTTGGTAGATATCATGGTCTGGTCTTCTACAGAAGAATTCTCATGAAAGTTCATAAAAAAGTAAACACTTACATAAAAAAATACCACGCAATGAAAAATGCATATTATAAAATATTTTGCTTTTTTAAGAAATAAGCAACCAATATTTCATGATGTAAGGCATGGCAACCCTTTCGGAATTAATAAGAATAACTCTGAGGGCCCTACTCTAACCTCTTCTTTACTAATTCATCAGAACTTAAAAACATCATGAGAATAAGTGACTTCAATTATCTTGTAATACTTAAAATGGAAGCTGTCTCCTATGTAGACCAACTTTAGAGGAAGTTTAATAAAATAAGTACTTTTAAGTAATCTAATCAGTTATTTTAACATTGGGAAAACGATTTGTAACTTTAGCAAGAGTTGAAGACAACTCATATAGAACTAAAACAAATTCCTTTGCCCCTCCCCACAACTGCTTACAGTTACAGACCAAATGCTCATAAAACTAACTCTCATCGCTTATAATTCTCAGATAAAATAGCCTAAAAACAACAGAATAATTCCTTCAATTGCATACTGATGGTAATAGCAGATGAAGACGAAAAAAATGGAAAGGCATTTACAAAAAAGGAAAGCCATTTTATTCTAATGTGGCATTCAACCACTCTCTAACTACTCACATTTGTTTAGTACCAAAGAAGTGAACTAAAACTTTCTTCCAATCAGTTGAATAACCCCACTTTTGCGGCTCACTCACCTATAACCAAAAACAATGTATGTTATATACCAGAAAGTACCTCTAAACTCTAAATAAAAAATTTTGAAGAAGAAAAAATAAATTCAAAATGAAAAAGAGAATAAGCTTAAACAAAATTAGATCCCCAACACAAAATGCCAATCATGCATTAATAAAGTAAAGCCAAATCACTTATTATACTACTGCTATATAAGGAGGATAATATCAATAGCTGAAACGCAGATAACTTCACAAGAATTTTTAGAGCACCTTCCACAAAAAAAAAGGATACAATATCACCAGTCGAAAAATAAACAGGACGAAAGTGAGGCATGACAAAACAAAGGAACCCATCAGTAAAGTGGAAAAGGCCGACAAAGTTGTAACAACTTCAACAAACATGAGAAACTGCAACAGGCAATATCTAACATGTATTCAGATACTTCTTTTACATTTTTGCCGTGTAAAAAATACAGAAACAATCTGAAAAGGGCTGAGGGAAATTTCCAGCCATAAAATAAAACAAAAATACTTTACTATTTAGAAAAAGAAAATTAAAGGTAATGTTCATGCCAACAAGCCATGGGAATTTCACATATCAAAGCGCCTAAAAGAACTAATGAAATGAGTTCAAACACAAGGGCGTAAAAAAAAATTTGGTTACTACATGAATTTTACCTTATAGAAAGTTATTTAAATAGGTCTTGCTCCATAATCTGGTATTGAATGAAACATTTCACCTTTATTTGGAAGGTGCTTTTGGTTAAACCAGGAAAGAACTCCAAGAACTTAATTACAAAGTAGGCACGCACAAATTATAAATTTACATAGGCACCATAACCAAACTGATGTTGTCTGTAATAACTACAGATTTTTTTAAAAAAATATGAACAAATATCAAAATGGTCATGTTCAATCGAACTCAACAGCCATGCTAAAAGCGCAAAAAATTCCCTAACAACATATGATGCATTACAGAGCTTCAATTAAAGTGCTATTTCATGAAGCAGACAGGCCTGCTCTTTATTCGGTATCAGAAAACAAAATAGTCATGCTAAATTTTGAGCAACACTTCATAAAGACCCTGTGTTCCAAAATGTTAAAAATAAATATAGGAAACACGGTATGATGCATTTAAAAGTTCCAATTATAGCTCCAATTGCGGCGTTTTCTTAAGAAACAGACAGAGACCTCTCTTCATCAGGCATAATATTTTTTCAAAAATTAAAAAAATCATTCTAATCTAACTCAAAATGCAGACTAGTAGCTCATACAAACCTTGCATCACAATATATGAAAAATAAGACCAGGTAAAGCAATGATATGACGCATTCCAAAATTCCAACTACAGTGCTTGTACAAAAAACAGACAACCCTGCTCTTCAAGAAAAAGAAGAGCAGATACAGGAAGGCAAATAACACGCACCGTGGCAGGCCAGGCCGGGAAGCCCTTGACCTTGGCAAGCACGAGATCGCCGACCTTCCACTGCCGCCGCGACGCGGCCGCAGTGGAATTCTTCCTCCCAGCCTTCCTCCGCGCCGGCGCCATGGCCAAGATCGCATGCGGCCCCTTCCCTTCCCCCAACTGCCCCGCCTCGGCCGCAGCCGCCGCCGCCTCAGACCACTATTTCGCGCCGAACAAAGCCGGCACCGAACAAACAGATTGTCCGGAATCGACAAAAAACCAAGGAATCAAAGCAAGAAGGGCGACGTAGTTGGCAGGAATCGGAGGGCGATTGGGAGATCGGAGGGGTCTGGGAGAAGGGCGCGGCGCGTACAGTTGTACCTGCAAAAAATTTTGGCATTGAAAAGGGTGGGGAGGGTGGCCAGGGGGTGAGGAGGGCTACCAATTAGTGTAGTCCCTCATGATGTGGGGGGGGGGCGAGGGCGTGTGACCGGTGGGGCCGCCGTCGCTCCGGTCGTGCGTAGTTTTCAGCGGTGGCAATAAAGTCACGGCGGCTGCATACGCGGCATGTTTAATTTATTCATTTATTTATTTCACGTGAAGGAGGAGGTTTTTGTACACGAAATAAACGACAGGTTTCTTCCGTTAAGCATGAAATCTAACCCCTTGTTACTTTTTTTTAATTCTTATTATTTATATTTATATTAAAAGTGCTGGTTTTTTCTTCTTTATCGCATTTTAATCTTTCTTACATTTTAATTAATTTTATGAGCCCCCTTTAAAATTTATTTAATTTTAAATTATTATCATTATTATTACTTATTTATTTATTTTATTTTTATTATTTTTATTTATTATATAAAAGCATTGGATTATAATTTTATCTAATTTGGGAATTTTAAAATATTTGTAAATTTTAATATAATATATATATATAATTATATAATTATATTTATACTATAAATTATCAAATTTATTTGGATTTTTCGAGATTTTATATATTTATAATTTTATAAAAAACTTAGAGTATAATTATATTTAAAATTAAAATTTTAAAAAATGAATTCTATTTAGTTATTAAAACTTTGTTCATATTAAAATTAAAATTACTTTTAATGTTTTTATACAATTATATTCGTTGTTAAACTTTAATTAAATATTCACTATTTTTATTTAAAGATAACATAGTAATTATTTTGAAATTAAATTTTTATAATTTTAAAATATAGTATAAATAAGTTCCAAATCACACATCGCTCAAGTCTTTAGCTAGTTCGTGTAAATGACATCAAATCTTTTAAATTATCAAATTTACAGAAAATAGTTATATTTAATATATTTTTTTATAAAAAATATCATAAAATTAATTATTTTGTATAAAAAATAAATATAATTACATCCAAAAAACCATAAAATAATTATCTTACGCTGCCTATCCAACGAGCAAAAGAAGAAATACTATTTTTCCTTGTATATTGAGATAAAAAAAGGAGAAATTCGACGGAGAAAGCATTAGTGGGCTACGTAAAGTAATTATAATTATTTTGAATACAAAACAAATTATAAAAGCATTAATTTTTTAAAGTACTCATCTTAAAAAATATTAATTTTAATTTTATTTAAAATATTAACTTTAAATGATCATTTTACTCACCTTAACAAGTTGATCATTTAAAATTTGTATGTCATTTGCGTTTTTTTTTGTACCAATCAAACAGAGCCTAAATAATTAAAAATCAATTATATTAAGCAATTTTAAAATGCATTTAATTAAAAATTAAGACAACAGTATGTAAAGGATTTTTCCCGTGATTGATGGAAAGCATTTTTTTGATTTTCTTACCCGACTACGTAAATCTTACCAACCATGAGAGACAGAAAAACGAGTCGGATAGTGAACATTCACGATTATAAGAATAATAACATAATTATTTGGGCATTTTTGCTTGAATTGTTTCTTGTTTCATATTAATTGAACGCTAAGCAGACAATTTACGTTGCATATAAACAATTGATAGAAAGTTAAATAAATGAATGTTGCTGTTCTAATCGGAACATGTTGATGGACGTCTAATTAGACTGACCTCTATTCCTATAATTCGGTTTTATGCAAAACGGGATAATAGCGCGCGCGCGCACACGCACGCCCGTGTAATTAGTCTCCCTAAACACGTATCCCACGTGGGTCTTCGACTACATAACCATGACCCAAGACCTATAATAAAGCAAAAATAGACATGCATTGACCTTCCACGCTTAAATATATAATAAACAAACAATGACCAAACAAGATGTCATTGCCCGCCTCTACAGCACGCACGTAAAAGAAGTATGGACAAATGAGAAAGCATACTCAGATAGTATGAACAGAAGAAAACTAATTGCTAGTTGAGATTATAAGTTCTGCAGCTAGTCCCATGGCACCCGTGCCCCCTGCACCCAGTAAAATCAAGGCGAGTTCTTCCTCGTTCCACAGCCTAAGACCATGGCTTAACCTTCGCAGAACATCGACTTCCACGGCCATTACCCAAGAGGGGGCGCTCTTCAGCACGAGTCTCAGAAACACAGTTACATATGTGCGCCAAGTGGCCTTGTTGCAGCCGAGAGAGATTTTCCCGTCAAGAGCACCCGCCAAAAACTCCATATGAGCTCCAATTATCCATGATCTACTACTAGGAACGTTTGTTATATCCAAGCCGCATGAAAATGTGCCACAGAGCACGGCAAAATGGGCAAGAGCATGCCCTCCAAGAACTGCTGCAGTGCCTCCTCTCTCCGCCTGTTCTGACCCATGACAAGATAGAAACCAAGATGGTAGGGTTTCGTGAAACAAAGTCCGGACAAGCCCAAATCCACCTGATAGCCACAACAAAGAAGCCCCAACTCCAGCAGCGACCTTGACTTCAGTCATGGCTGCCGCAAGAGAGATCGACCCAAATTTAGACCTGCACTTGGTGTTGTTTACCTTATCCATGCTGTTTCCAGTCTGCTCGTTATTTGTTACCTCTTTCACTGTCATCATCAAAAGAGAGAGAATTTCTTCTATAACAAACATGATGTCTCGAATGGACCTATAGACACGCAAATACAAAAAGCCAGGTGCCACAGGCAAGAATCCCGCCAGAGCGTTGGGAGCCAAAGCCATGCCCTAAAAGACCACCAACTCCAACTGTACTAGAGACGGGATCGGCAGAGAGCCCAAGTGCAGCAGTGAAGCAGCTCTTGAGCAGTTGCACCACAGCATCTCTGTTTTGTTTGAAAACAGTGCGTGAAGCTGAAAATATAAGAAAGTCACTCCATCGCTTCACTTTCTGAACCCAGAGTGATGCCACAATGGGCATACTTGGCCAGGGGCACCCAGCAGCAAGGTTTTCCAATGCTGGGCCAGCTAAATTGAGGAAGCGTTCCGAAACACGATCAAGCTTGTATGTTATGGTGAGACTCACAAAAGCTGCCAACGGCAGGGGAAGCGTTGCAGGAGAACTTCCTCCTGCATCAAGACAAAAGGGAGGGTGCATTTTATTTTTCAAGAATCTCATCTTGCCAAAGATATTGTATATAACCAGGAAAATAAAATGTAATACCTGCAACGAGGCTTGGTACATTCACACCAGTGACAGCCAAAATTTTTTTAATATGTTCCTCAACTAAGGCTAGATTAGCGGCAGGGCTGGGCCAATCTGTTCCATTCATAAATGCAGGTCTCCATATTCCACGAGTAACCTCCGCTGAGAAATAGCACACGATGGTAGCCAAAGATGCAGGAAGGAAATCCGCAAGATCTTTGAGGCCTGAGATGCACAACCGTGAGTTTAAACCAGCAAAGAAGTCAGGGCTGAATATTTAAAATGATAACCAATATGTATCCAACTGTATGAACATTTGATCTCTCAAACCCAGTCACCAAAATTAGGTGAATGATGCTGATGATGCATCATATATAAGTAGTTTTAATGAGATTAATTTGCAATACCATGGGTACAAGTAACATGTGATTCAAATTTTCCACTTCAATGCTGCTAACCAAAAAGGAAAGGTTTCTAGGTTTTTTTGGATATCAAACAATGAAGTTCAAACCACTAAAATTAATTACAAAAATACTACAAATGCACAAGGCAAAAATGTTCATGCATAAAAAAAAGTAAAGTTAAGAGTGCTTAAATGTATCCAACATAGGCAAGATCAAAGCATTTTTGGCACCAACCTGTGGCCAACTCTCGAGGAGATAGTTTTCCATGTGAACAGGCCGAAAGTGCAGCATTGACAACAAAAGGTACAGCTTCCAGAATTTCCCAGGCTGGCAACTTAGGCCTTGATGATGCATCTTCACTGCAAGGGCCTGACGAACTGCTCAAACTACTGCTTCCAGAAGCAACAGGAGCTGTAGACTGACTTCCACTTTTGTTCATCTTCCTAAACATCATATTTAGGAGCCCATCTACTGTTTGATGGACTGGTGTCCCATGAACAAGTCCCGAGAGAGTTGATGCAATACAAGCTTGGTGTTGCCGGTACCAAACTTTTAATTTAGGAAATGAGTCAACAAAAATTAGCTTTCCATTTGCTGAAGACTCATTATTCAAGTACCTGCTGTTGTTCTTCCAAAGTTTGGTTCCACCTTCTGACAGTCTCTGAGAGTTTCGAATCAAAAGAAGGTACTCTGGTGTTAGCTGGGAACCAACCGGTGCACCATCACCCATCACAGAATGTTCCAGTGGTGGATGATTGAACTTCCACAACCTTAGAAGAAGTATGAATGCATTAGAGAATACTGAATGAACAGTGATTTCTTCGCCGGTCGGAACAGACCAAACAACATTTGGCACACAAGATCCAAAGACCTCACAAATTGCCATCAATGTACCAGCAAGTTCAGGAACCTAAGCAAAAAATTAAAAATTTCAATTTACTTCTAGACAATAGAGATCATTCAAAAAAATCAAGAGCTCAGTAAATGGCGACAGAACAGACATACCAAGCCTTGCAGGGAGAAAATCTGAGTGCAATCAACAGGTGATATTCCAATAAGGAGAATATAAAGCATTGGGGCATAACCAACCAAGTGACTTTCTGATCCAGAGTAGTTGACTGGAACTGGGGGAGACAGCAATTTCACAACAAAACGAACAGTATATTCCTGGAAGCAAGCAAATACCACCATATGAAAAAGACAAGATAACACAGATACACACTTTGTGGTTGTCTTGATAATAAAAACAAAGCTAGAACAAGAAAATACACCAGCAGAGAGTGGTGATATAGCTCCCTCCTACACTCAGAAGCAAAGTAGGAAGCAACAAATAAAGGACAAAAAATATACCAGATTAATATGACAAATATCTGTTAATTTTAGATGGTCTAACCACTAGTACCAAAACCTCAAGCTGTTAGGAAAGGGAAGTGAAACCACTTAATATTTACTTTAACAATATCTATCCAAGATGAGGACACAACTAAAAAAGCGGTCAACACGTACACCAAGTAGCCACAAAAAAGCAAGAGAAAATACAATCTGCAACTTCATTGCTTAATTAAATAATTTCATGATTTGATAATTTAAAATATCCACTTTGTAGTATATATCCTAGGCTTGCATTATCATCATCACCACCCACTTCTTATCACAGCTAGGACAGGGTGGGCAGCATTAATGCTTTGTTAATAGCTCCCACATTGTTGAAAGATGGGATAATGAAATGAAGTCTGAAGCTTTAATACCATCATCATCGTGGACCTTTCCAAATTATCGGACGGACATTATGGATAATTGCTATTGTAATATAGAATCCATAAAAAAGAAAGAGCAATACAGATAATTAATCAAGATTATGAGAATGAGCATTGCATATAAAACCTAGACAATTCCCACGACATGAAAGAGTAGAGAAATCTATGGACATGCTGTAAAGCTTATCAGATTCAAGCCATTAAATTTAAGTACCAATGAAATACAGTGTCCAACTCCAATTGATTTTTATAACCACATGACATCTACAACTAAAACTTTCGCATCTTATACCAGGTCACAGAGGCAGACAAAAAGATTATCAGATCTATACCATTACCTGGATATTCCAGCCTCTAATGAGAGAAGCTCCACAAAGAATTGTGGCAGCAGATGCTCTTTCATCATCCGATCCATTGAGTGCGATCTCAAATATCTTTTCCAGCTCCGCTAAGCTTCCATTAAATCGATGAGCTTATTTCAGTGGCTTTGCCCCTGGGTATTTTTACAACAAGAGCATCTGATATAGCTAGCTTCAGGAAACAACAATGGTCTTCAAAAGATTGGAGGTTAAACTTGACTACAAGACCAAGACTCCAATGACGAAACCAAGTTTAAACCTCTCATGTTTTCTTTCTACTATATATATCAGTTCCATTGGCAATATGACTCTAGAATTACAAACATATCATCTTTTATAAATATTGTTAGTGAGAGAAAAATCTACCTTGAAGCAGGAGTTGCCACAAGAGTATTTATCATTGATGGGGTAAGAGGAGCTCCTTTCATCAAAGCAGACCAGCTAGGAACTTGGGTAGACATGTTAGGAGGGACCTGGTTAATTCTCCCACTCACATAGCCAGGCCAAAAGTATGCGGATGTATCGATCAAATTTCGTGCTATGCATGCCTCAACTATGAGATGCCGCATGTTTCCTGCTGCATATGAAAACATAGGACATCAGACTGAAGATATCTGCAACAGTTGTTATTATAAGTCTAAAGTAGTAAATTAAATGTGACAGAGTTAT
Organism: Piper betle; assembly: GCA_033002965.1. Classification (NCBI taxonomy): domain Eukaryota; kingdom Viridiplantae; phylum Streptophyta; class Magnoliopsida; order Piperales; family Piperaceae; genus Piper; species Piper betle. The sequence goes on along the minus strand of JAURVB010011577.1, from coordinate 37,935 downwards.
TCCAATCATTTAGCATGCATTATAAGCAAGAACTTGACAAAAATGACGGTAGACATAACACAGTATTGCCACCAATCATGTATTCAACCAGGACAAGCTCTGTTGCTTGCTGACATCGACATTGTCTAATCAACAAAAGTTTGATATCTTCTTAATCATTCAAAAGTGAGATAAGTTTCATTTTGGAGAACTTGTTGCAAGCACACAATAGACCCACCCCCACAGGCTGCAGGCAAAAGGAAGCACAAAACACAAAAATATGAAGAAACACAATATTACAACAAAAATAAAAAGAAAAAAAAAGTAAAAAAAACATCATAAGTTAAAAGTAATCAAACATAAGAACTGTCTTACAGCAATTGATTGAGTTGTCATTGATGCCAACGCATTCAAGATAGCCACTTCCAACTGTTAGACCAGAAGCAAACATAATGGCCTTTGCAACAGCCTGGTTTGCAGCAGAAACGACAGAATGAGGGGGAATAAGCAGGCCTTCGTAATCCCCAAGTACCTGCAAACATGAAACTAATCCTCGACGGCACTGCCCAGCCGAGGCTTTGTCTCTCCAGAGAATTTTAGAGTTTATTTCATTTTCATCTAGTTCTCCAATTTCCTCCTCCAAAATAACATCAGCAATTGATTGTGCAGTTATAGACAGCAAAATTGATAAGCGAGTGTCCTGGCAAGGCACAGGACTTTCAATCGGATCTTTTTCCTGTGTTTCAAAGATACAACTTTTTAAAATAAAGCACATGCAGAAAAAAGAGAAAATACAACAGCTGCAGAAAAGGCTCGCAAAAATTCCTCTTTCTTTCTAATCTTACTCAAAATCACAAAAAAGATGAGCAAGGAGTCGCACAAAGCAAAGGAAAATATTTCTTGTATTCAATAATGATACATAGATAAGGCAAGTAGCCTATAATACTTATATTTATAGAAGAATACATAAGAAAATCCTACTTGAACTAGGAAATAATTAAGACTCCAACTTGTATAAGAAACAACTAAATATGACTCAAATAGGAATCCAAATAAACATTGACCATGACTTATTATAAGGCTCAATACTAGTGTAACCAGAAACTCTTATATTAGACACTTTGGATATAACTTGGAAATATAATAATATTAAGAATTATCAGTCATAAGTAGCTTACCCTCTGAACAAGCCTAAGGGCAGCTAACCAGACTCCCAAGAAAGTATCATGCCAGGTGGTTTCATTTACAGCCTGAAGTACCTTGATCAAGCCTGACAAGAAGCACAGCCCCATTTATTGGCAAGCATGAGCCACATTGGCCCAAAGTAAAAGAACATGTAAGGATTTAAATATATATTTTCTACAAATAGCAGAAGCATGAGTCTCATTGGGTTATTATATAGCAAAAATTTCTTGTCCCAAATCTTAAAATTGACAACAAAATATCAAAGAGAAAGCAAAAATATTTTGAGATTCACGGCAAGAAAATGAGATGAATCTCAAAATGATGCGAGAATCACCTCTCAACATCTGTTGAGATTGCTATATCATTCATCACAGCTACAGATGGTGGCAGAAGGAAGACCAAAAAAACAAGTAAAATATCATATGCTAATATCTACAGCTTCATTGGAGAAGTATGCAAAAGTTAGAAAAATAAAATAAATACCAGAAAGAATCTCAACGGCACAAGAAGCTGCAATCTGTGAGCCATCTAGACAATCTTCCAGAAACATGTCCAATGGAATCCACAGTGCAGACCAAATAGCTTGATAGAAATGGGCTGGCAAAGATGGAAGGACTCGAGAAGCACACGAGGCATAAGTTTCAATGTGTTCACGTTTATATTTTAATTGGAACTTCAGAGGCATAAATGATGAGGACAAATGAATTAGTGAATCGGCAGAGATGGATGAATTTTCTATTGCCGATGAGTTAGCTGCAAGCAGTTCGATTCTCTGAAGTAATTCCTCAAAGTGCAATGACCTATGGAACATATCATTAAAAAAATTAGCATATAAAAATTATGAACTTTAGAGTTGTTGACTCCAATATCTAAAGACCAAAGTATGTAATTCGTTTTAGGTTATAGAATAAATTTAAACTCAGCTGAAGTGTTATTTGATAGCCATCATCAAAAGGATTGAAATTCTCGGCTCCATAAAGAGTCGTAAAAACATAATGATGCAAAAAATTTTAGTAAATCTAGCTTAAGGTACTCGATCCATCATCAGCAAACAGACCAAACAACCTAAAACACTTTGCCCCAAACATTTAGTATAAATTAAAATTTTAAATAAATCTGTGCAAGCCATACCAAATAGATTGATAGCTAATAGCTAATCCTGTTTCAGTGAAACCTCTGAAATATGCCATAAACTAAGGGGGGAAAAAGGTAAATCTAGTAAAATATATAAAGATTTAATACAAACATATGCTAACCGTTTCTGTCAGAACAAGGCAATGGCATGCATAATAAAGGTAGATATTAGAGTAATACACCAATATGTGGAGATTAAGATTGTTACATGTTATTCCGTGCCAATTTAAGAAGACTTGAAGTTGCCTTATGCTGCAAAAACTCTGCAATCAGCTCAATTGCCATTTGCGTATTCACTTTCTGTAGCCCGTCATTACTTCCACTTCTTTTGTCGTTGAAGTGGTCAGCACCATCTATTTCCATATCTTGTGGTCTGGAGAACCAATTAGCTGCCTTCTCTGAGGTCAGGCCTAGCAATCCTTCATCATCAAGTGTTGCATGAAGTAATAGCCAAACCATTGCAAAAACAAACCCGACCACCAAAATCCCCGGTTCAGACACTTGAATACCAAATGTTTGTGATAAATGTAGAACTTCGTCAATGCTTGAGCAAATTCTGCATGAAAAATCAAAAAGGAAAACCTGAAAACTTCTGGATGCTTCACCATGGTTCATGAAGCTACTAATCAACTAAGAGATAAATGATGGCAGAAGCAAAATAATGTTAATGGAGGGACAACGGAAAAACGAACATTCACTCTAAAGATATCAAAGGCAACTATTAGGTCATAGTCTTTTTGTATAATGACAAGCTAAAAATCTCACTTTTGATAATTGGGCCCATCCATCTTAGGGGTGAAGGAGAACGAATGTCTCCTAAGGAGCTCCAGGTAAAGCCTGTACGCAGCAGGACTCAAACGCCGAATTGGAATAACCCTGGTCATATAGCAGTAAGCACAGTAAGTAAGAATCGTGAATATGTACATAAAAGAACGAATATACTCCAAAGAGAGACAATAAATCGCTTTGAGTATATAAGTACCAAATTGTGATAAAGCAGATTCATTCAATCCAGTTCACAAAAATAAAAATAAATAAGTATATATTGTTTTGGAGGGGCAACTTTTCTAGTCTTCCTAGCTTATTTAAACAACTGGTATTTCTCTGTTTGCTTGAACTGTCTACCATCTAGGTGAAAGACTGAAGGACACAATCAGCGAGAAATAACAAAAAATTGCCACAACCGAAACAAGTTTCAAACCAGTAGGATTAAAACAGAGGACCAACGAAACAGGAAGAATTTTAACACTAGTGGAAGCTAGAATTATCAAGGTTACAGGCTCTAGAACACAATCAGCAAGCGAAAAACCATAATTTCTACAACGGCAAGCGTCAAATAAGCATGATCCAAGGGAACAACCTCATTACTGAGATAAAAGAAGATCCAACCAAACCTTGTAGAAAGCAACGCAAGCACCAGTATGGGCGGCACCACATTCATGGAAACCGCCTTCTCCAAATACTTCCAAGCCATGGGGACGTTGTTGCCCCAGCAAAGGTGCGACACCAAAACATGGGCAAGCTCCGCCGACGGCAACGCCACACCTGCGGAGCAGAGCGCCGAGGACAGGTGCATAGCCCACGAAAACGGGTCATTCCCCTTCTCCTGCGCCCGCTTCGTCAACTCCACCACCCCGTCCCACACCACGGGATCCGACGCCGGCACCACCGCCATCAAACAGAAACGAAAAATCGGAGCTTTCTCATGCAAGCAGCAATCCCAGGAGGTCAACAGCCGATCAAACGCATGCAAAGATTGAAGCTTTGTCGGCAAGTAGCAACCCGAAGCTCAACAACCGATCGAGATCACAACTTTGTGGATAGGGCATTGACGTGCTGTTGTTGATTTAAAAAAAAAACAAAACAAAATAGATGATAGGTCAGGGATTTAAAAGGGTTTTATTTTTATTTTTAATCTATACAGGGTGGGGGACGCTCACGGTGAGGGTGACCCCACACTTCATAGTGCCCAAAAAGGGGGATGCGGTTGGTTCTCTCCTTTCAGGGTTAGGTAGAGGGACAAACAATAACGGTAGGTAATATTAAATATATTTAAAAATATTCACGTTAGATATATGATGTGAATGGGTAATATTTTATTAAATTATATTTTAAAAATATTTAATATAATATTTTTATTTATTTATTTATTTATTATATTAAAATTTATATTATATATATTATTTCAATTAATTAGGTTAGATTCCAATCTGATAAAAAGTTTGTCGCATCGGATACAAATATGATATATAAAATAGATGTAATCTTTAAATTTGGGTTTAATAAAGGTTAAAATTTATGTATTTAGAGTCGAATATAAATATAGTCATATCCTATTTATATTTGATTAAAAGTCATCATTACCTAATTAAAACTAGGGTTTGGCCTATTTAATCTCTATTCCAGTGAAAATTTTACAATAGTGCACGGTTAAATCTTAGGGTGAGGTTGTTTAGATAGAACTCCATTTTCGGAAAATCAATGCCCTCTTCTTTTATTACTCTAATATGTATATATATATATATTCCAACACCATCATTCATCCTTTATAGAATAAAAGATGGATGATATTTATTCCATTTGCTAGTGGATATTGGTTCAATATTTGCTAATTTTAATTGAATATGTAATAGATAATATATAATTTTATAAGTAGATCTTAATCCCGGGACAACCGCAGTTAAAAACAAACGCAGTTCAACTTAAACTGAGGTTTTATGTTACATGCCCGCTCTATGCCCGATTGTCACACAACGAAATCTCTGGGATAGCTTTGCGATAAGAAACCCCTGTTTTAAAAAAAATTTGCGATTTTTCGTAAATAACCACGAAATGTGGTTGGTGGCCTTGGGCGAACCGAAATCTGCTCCGGAGATTTAACCTCCCTCTCCTCCAAACAAAAAATCTGTTTATAAGTGCACAATACAGGGACCTACAAACGATACCTCTAGTCTAAAGTTCTACAATCGAACTCCACTTACAACGCTTAACCTACATTCTGCATGACCTAAGCTACCACAAGTTTGATTTTTCCCCGCTCATAATGATTACTAAGCCCCACCATTTACCAAACGCCATCACTGTCATCATACACTACAGTTTTTTCCCAGTAGGTAAGACTTGCGAGAAGGTGGACACCGGGCACAACCACTTTTTAAAGTTTTGTTCCTTTATTAACTTGACTTGCAAGTTGAATATCGAATATTTTGGTTGGATGGGATTGAAATTCTTGTTCAGACGTGAGAGTCGTGTTTTGTGGCCTATCTTTCATTTGCTTGTCTGCAAAAAGAATGCAAGTAAATCAACTTTTCTCTCGCAGGATAAGGTTTATAAAAATGCCTATAATTGGAAGGTCTCATCCAACTTGACAAAAATGTCATAAATTGAAAGATCCACCGTCAAAAAAGCTATATAAAATGATAAATTTTGAGCTCAGGCATATAAAAAAACAGTCAACAATAACTTGAATACCGAAAATTAACATGCATATATGCTGGGATTGTAGAATCCGACATTGTTTGAACGAACTAAGGAGTGTCTTGGAAGACAGAGAGCTGTCTTGGAGGCGTGTGTGGAAAGCGATAAGGTATGTCTCATATAACATATTATATATGAATTCTACAGGGTGTGAATAGAAGCTCAACAATCACAGCATATAATATATACATAAGTTGTGTTTCCTTTAAGGCAATCCTTTGATAACTCATGTGAGAGATAATAAAGAGGTGAATATCTCTCGTTTTCTCATATAGTGGAGTTAATTTAAAGTACAAAAGATTATATCTAATCTCCTAAGGGTGAAGAACGACTAAAAAGTGTACACTATGATTATTATGTAACTCTTGTACCTTGTGATAGTAATCAAACTGTTGTATTATAGTGGAGCTTTGATTGGGTCGACAGGGATTAGATTTGAACCTCATTTATTATGTATAGTATTTTCCATATCCTTCGTCAACTATTGTATTCAGCGTTTTGTTCAATTTTTGTTATTTTTTTGCAACAGCATGTACATTTAGAATGATTTTGATGATATAATTTTAGAATGATGTAAGGTGATAAAAAAACCCAATAGGAACTCGAATGTAGAATGGTTGAAGAAGTAAGGTGAAAGGGTCCCTACCCATCGTTTACACGAGTTCGGAGAGTTGGGGAGACTGAAAAGCTTCACCCGTCTGCATCCACCAGAGTTGATCGACCTTCAAGTTGTTTAACAAATAAATATCATCAACGTCCCTTTCGCTATCACAGCTTCTAACTTGTATAAACATATGTGAAGCACCCATAGAGATGTCTGTTACATCGTAGATAAATAATGAATGAAATTTGATGGAACAAAGCAAGTATAATTGTTACAAGAGAATTAAGACAAGCATTTGATAAGCACCCATGTCATTTTTTACTACATGATTGATGGAGTGAGGATTTTTTAACAGCCCTTCTTAGATTTAGGCTGATGAAAGATAATAATATTTAATGGAATAAATTTAAAGGAGAAGAAGCCAATAAAGGGGTCCAATAGAGATAAAGACAGATAATATGACTTAAGTAAACACCCTTTATCTGTTATCAATAGATGTTTGGTATTACAGGCTCCGTGATGATGGTACCATGTTGGTCTTCCGGCTTTCTCAAATCGTAATAGGTGAAAAACTATCATCGTAGAAATGATCAAGCTAAATTTCTGTGATAGCTACAATTTGTACCTTCTTCAACTAAAAAATTTGAGTCTTTTTTCACACAAAAAAAAATGCAGGTATGGGACTCAAGGGAAGAAAGGTGGTGATACTGAAAGCAAAGAAGACTTGGCTGCTATCATCTGGCATTCCTGCTGGATCAAGATTAAATTTATGAGTAAAGACGAAGTCAGCAGTCTATAACGCGGGATAGAATAAACTTCCGAATTGTCTAGACTCAAGAGATGCCGAAAACTAGAGATCAAATGCATAAATAATCAGTGCCGTTTTAAGCCATTAGCTGGAGAGTTGAGGACTTCAAATAAACGAAGAATATTCACACGTCTTTGGCCTGCCAAATTGTTTATGTCAACGCATTCGGAGGAGCCCTCCTCACCACCATGAAAAAAATTGCACCATCCACATGTAACTCAAAGATGTAAATCAACGATAATTTCATTTGATCATATCCTTCATGAACTTGTATGTCCTAATTCATAATTTAGCAATCCCTGGATCATATGTATCTCCTCCAACTGCAGGTGCAACGTATCCTCTACAGTAAATTTATGAACACCACCATTTACCTCAATCCAACTAAAACCTGATGGTTTCTTTATCTTGGTCTGTTTCATGACACTTCTCACATTCGCAACTTCTGCCCATTTATTAGCTGCAGCATAAATATTTGATAACAATACAAAGCAACCAAGATTTGGAATCTCGTGGGTGAGGATAATATTTCCTACTTCCTGTGCCAATTCAACGTTTTTATGAATCCGGCAAGCACCAAGTAGAGCACCCCAAATAATAATATCAGGCTCCATTGGCATGGTCCGAACCATTTCGGCAGCTTCCACCAAGTGTCCAGTTCGACCAAGAAGATCAACCATACAAGCATAATGTTCAAGCTCAGGGATCAAACCATATCTATTCTGCATGGTTTCGAAGTACGCTCGTCCCTTGTCAATTAATCCCGAGTGCATACAAGCAGATAAAACTCCAACAAATGTTGATTCATTAGGTCTTACTCCATCCCTTTCCATTTCTGCAAAAACGGACAGAGCTTCACCTCCACGGCCATGAATCGCTAGACCCGTGACCATGGCATTCCATAGAACTGTATCCCTCTTCTTCTGTTTGACAAAAACCAGACAGGCATTGTCAATGCCGCCACATTTGGAATACATATCAACAAGAGCAGCAGCAACGATCACATTAAGCTCTAACCTACTCCTGCTTATATAGCAATGGAGCTCTTCCCCAAACTCCAGTGCTCCCAAGCTAGCACAGCAGGACAACAAATTCACCATGGTGATCTCATTGGGTTCTACTTGGTTGGCCTTCATATGGCTAAATAGTTTTATAGCCTCTTCAGGAAATCCACAGTGAACATATCCAGTAATCATGGCATTCCAAGACACTAAAGTTTTGTTCGAAAGCTTGTCGAAGAGCCTTCTCGCCTTGACCACATTGCCAAATCTGGTATACATGTCCATGACAGCAGTAACCAAAAACACATTCGAAGGGATACGGTTAACCTCCATGAAAACTAGAATCCATCTCCCTACCTCAAAACGAGAGAGCCTTGAACAAGCCGACAGCAGGCAAACCATGGTAGTAGCATTAGGTGCAGCATAGTCATCCGACAAAAGCATCCGCAAGAACAACCGCACCATTTCACAAATCCCGCCTTGCCTTCCATACCCATTAATCAACGACGTCCAACAAACCACATTCCTTCTCATCGGCATTCCGTCGAACACCTCGTGTGCAGATCCGACCTGGCCACAAAGCACATACGCCGATATCATAGAATTCCAAGACACATCATCCTTCTCCCGCATATCATCAAAAACCCACCTTGCGGCGTCGGCTCTAGAGCACTTGCCATACATGTCAATCAAAGAATTGTTAACATAAACATCTGATCCAAACCCAAATTTCAATACATGACTGTGAACTTGTTCACCAACATCAAGAGCAAACATTCCAGAACAGGAATGGACAAGTAGTGGGTAGGCGTACTTAGTTGGCGCGGCCCTGCAGCGAAGCATTCGAACATATGACAAAATGCAATCTGGGTAGCTGCCACTTCGAGAAAGTGTCCTAAGCAGGTGAAGCCATTGACAGGAATCCACAGTGGAAGGTGTTTGGCTAAGCAGGGACCTTGTATGGGCCATGCATTTGAGTTTGAAGGAGTTGGGCAGGCAGTAGTAGGAGGGGCGGAGGGGGCCATGACTGGGCATGAACGGGGTGACGCTCAGGTGACGATCACGAGAGAGCGTTTTATTAAAAAAACGAGTCTAAGGGTGATTTTGTCATTTTATAAATAGTCTCATTTTCTCATATATATTTTTTCACCCCATATTCTGCAAATAAATTTTCGATGACTCAAAAAGGGCGAATACAAACACAATACAAGACGCGAAAATTGAGATTTGAGCATCATACTAAAATGGTCCATGGCTGGTGACGCAAAGGAAATATGACACCAATGCAAAAAATATATACAGAGCATAAATAGTTTAACCACTGAAACTATGCTAAAAAATAGAGATGTAAGTTTCAAGCTTTTTACAGCGTCCTTTCCAAGTGCCCGGGACGACGGGAATAGTTAGAAACTACCAGTTCCCAAGACCTTCCAATGAATGACAAACAAGAGAAGCTGAGACTGATTGAATTTACATCTTTCATCTAGCATCATTATCATTATACACACCTCCTAAAAGAGCTGAGTTTGATTGCTCTCACCTTCAAAAATGACTAAGATCTGTATGAAAACAAAATCACAAGTTTTTACTAAAATTCCCTTCTTCATGCAACCATAGGTAGTATAAAGTGCGAGAGAGATTCCTCAAATTTATACTCAAAAGATGTCAAATATCAGAATCCCTCTCTAAATCCAAGCACCAACATTTATAGCTCGGGCGTGAAATCATAAAGAGGGCATCCACTGTCGAAACCACCACATTTGGACCACACACAGGATCAAATTTGTTTCCATCTGTCATCATTTCCGGTATCACTACCTCAGCTAGTTTATGAGCTTGATCACGCAACCTTTTGTATAATCTCATTGCAGCAACACAGTCCTCATAAGGATCATGTACATCAGACTGAATCTCATATCTGCAGATAATAAGTTGTATCCTCATACATTTAGGCAACATAAAGGAATATAAGTCATATTTGTTAAGTAAAAATCAGATTTCAAATCTTATTCTGATAAGGATGGCAACCTTGCATTATCTCATCACACCAAAGACCATTTGCAAACTGCTGAGGACAGGTCACACAAAATTGCTACAGCTCCACATAGTCATGCAATTCCACTGGGCACCTTCTACCTTTACCACCCCTATCTCAAGCATCTCCTAGTATATCTAGTTCAAGCCATCTCAAGCTAAAGCAGGTTTGGTTGGAATTGCATGGTCATGTGAGCTGTAGCAATCTTTGTGTGGCCTGTCCTTGCTGTTTGCAATTGATCTTTGGTGTGACGATAAAGCAAAGTTGTCATTCTTATCAGAATAAAATTTTAGGTCTGATTTTCCTTCATAATATTCTATTATTCCAAATTACAGCAAGGATACATGTCAGCCATCTTGGTAGGGAACACCAAACAACCAATCAAAAGCATCAAGGGCATTGAAAACCAAAACAGACAAGTAATTATGTAACTACATCCAATGATGCTGTCAATATCAATGGTGCTTGATCTATCTGAGGCAAGCAAGAACATGCAGGAATGTAACAATTAGTAATACTTAAATAACCATTTATTTTTTAAAATCACGCGCATCATCACAATAGGACAAGCACAGAAAAAAATATACAGTTATATCTAACCAGGATATGGAAATGTGTTAATCCAAGGATTAATGTGCGATGTCATTGAGGATGAATGAATCATCACCATCTCCTAATGTGTTCTTAAAATTATTTTGGGAAATGTAAAAGGAAATTAGTGAAAGCTATAAAATGGCTTTTACCCCAAATAGGTCTTTGTCAGGTACTTAAGTGAATGACTTGCAAAATTTGTTTTTGTCAGCGGTCGATAATTAGCTGTATCCCTGCACCATTAAAAAATTCACCTTTAGTGAAAGAGGGAGTTAAGCAAATCTCTCTGAATAATTTTGCAAATGGAAATCATTTTTTAGAACAAAACCACACAAAAAATTACCAAAAGATGTAATGACGTACAAGTAATACCTCTGCAAGTGCTCGGGATAATACATTTGCAGAGATTCAAGATCACGTTTAATATTATGGCCCACAAGAATCATAGACTTTCCACCTTTTAAGCGCATTTTCCACAACGCCTCTCCATTCTGCAATATCTCCTCAATTCTTTCTCGCACTACCTTGAGTGGCAAGGCATTCTTTAGATGATCCTCCTTTATGCCAGCCACATTATACCTGAATTATGAAATTCAGAACATAGAGAGATGTCGACAAACTACGGGATGTGTCTCATACAAGAACAACACCACAGTAAGTGTAAGAGATCAAGAATATGTATTTAAATTTACAATTGTAGCAGTATGCATGAATATTCTGAGCTTGATAACAGAAACTGCAGTAAAGAATAATAGAAATGCGAAAGGCATATGCCTAAAAGAAGCATAACAACATATATATATGTATGTATATATGTTATAAAAATAAATAAGCCTTCAAGTACCTGAAATCTGTGACAGGAATTTCAGTCCTGACATAAGAGTGAAAAACCAAATTTTCATGTTCACCAACCAAGCACACCCGGGCACAAAGATCAAGATTCCCATCACTTCCACCACCCACCATTTCACAGTCAAGAGCTAAAACTCCGCCATTATCATTCCCATGACATTCGTCCACTAAACCTAATTCACCGCCACAACCAAGAGAAGGAACTTTGTTGTACATCTGAAAGTATTGCAAATCAGACTCAGGGAAGCCTCATTTTTTCCCAAAGAACAAAACACGATAATTTGATTCGTTTTCTTTCATAAATGCAAGAATCCAAAACAATAGCGCACAAAAGCAGAAAAATGCTAATGGAACAAAAACAAACAGTTTATTTAAATTATAAAGTTCAAAAAGAACAAGAAACATACAAAAGTAGCAGGAGACATGCGGCAAGAATCTTCATGCGCAGTCAAAGCAGCCGGGCTATCAAGCACATTCATGCAAAGTGTACAGCCTCGGTCATCAAAAATTTTAGAGCAACTAGCTTTGGATAAAGGACCTTCATGACAAAAATCAAAACAACAAACATTGTAATATATATATATATATATGGAGGGGATTTGCTGTACTGCAGCACAGCCAAGATGGCTGTGCTGCAGTGTTTCAGCCGTTGGATCAAATCCAACGGCTGAAACATGCCCCCCATAAAAATAAAATAAAAAAAGAATCTGGGCGCCGGCGCCGGCGCCGCCGGCCGACGCGACGCCACCCCCTGCCCGCTCGCCGCCCGTCGAGGGCGGCGACGTAACTGCCGGGCGACGGGGCGGCGGATCTAGCCGCCCCGCGTTCTTCCCCTGCCGGCCCGCCGCCGGGCAACACCACCGCCACCCCGTTCGACGCGACGCCACCCCCTGCCCCGCCCGTCGCCGCCCTGCCCGGGGCGGCGACGTAACCACAGGGCGACGGGCGGCGGATCTAGCCGCCCAGCGTCTTCCCCTGCCGCCCCGCCGCCGGGCGACACCACCGCCACCCGTCCCCCGCCCGCCACCCCGCCGCGCGACGCCCCCCGTCCCTCGTCCCCCGTCCCCGCTCGCCACCCCACCGCGCCCCCTCGGCCCCACCGCCACCCCGCCGCGCCCCCCTCGGCCTCCGCCCGCCACCCCGCCGCGCCGCGCCCCGTCCCCTGTCGCCGGCGCCCCCCGGCCGTCGCCGTGGCCGGGCAGCCTTCCCGCCCCTCCACCGTCGCTGCTGCGCGCGTGCGCCCCCTCTTTTAGATCTTGGCCATTGGATGTTAATCCAACGGCCAAGATTGTACTCTAGCACAGCCAAGATGGAGTACAACAATACTTATTCCATATATATATATATAGGAATAAGCATTGTTGTACTCCAGCACAGCCATCTTGGTTATGCTGGAGTACAACCTTGGCCGTTGGATTAGCATCCGACGGTCAAGATCTTTAAAAAAAAGAAGGGGGGGCGGCGGCCGCCGCAGCGACGGCGGAGAGGGCGGGAAGGCTGCCCGGCTACGGCAACGGCCGGGGGGGCGCCGACAACAAGGGACGGGGGTGCGGCGGGGTGGCGGGCGGGGGCCGAGGGGGGCGGGGCAGGGGCCGAGGGGGGCGCGGCGAGGTGGCGGGCGGGGGACGGGGGGCGTCGTGAGGCGGGGTGGCGGGCGGGGCGGCAGGCCGGTAGGGGAAGACGCGGGGCGGCTAGATCCGCCGCCCCGTCACCCGGCGGGGTAGGGGTGGCGTCGCGTCGGCCAGGGTGGCGGCAGCCGGCGGTGCCCAGATTCTTTTTTTATTATTTTTATGGGGGTATGTTTCAGCCGTTGGATTTGATCCAACGGCTGAAACACTGCAGCACAGCCATCTTGGCCGTGCTGCAGTACACCAAATCCCCCCTCATATATATATATATATATATATATATATATATATATATATATATATATATATATATATATATATATATATATCAGACAAAATTACAAAACAACAGAGTAGAACAAAAGCCTACCGAGTACTAACACAAGGTAAAATGTGATAACACAACTATAAGAAAATAATAATCTTTTCCATCATGCAGTATACTTGGGTATTGTATCATACTTGCAATTGCTGATTACAGACCACTCTCCGGCTTACATTACATACAACAACGACAAACCAAGAGGGCCCCAAGCATTTCTACCCCGAATAACAACAACAAAATGAAGTAGTTGTACCAGTGAGATGCTCCCTGAGAGATTCAAAAGACTTGCAGTGCTTCCCACAGACACCACATTTGGGGTCATGAACCGAATGCCCAGAAACGCGAACATGCTCCATGAAGTGGTCCTGTCTATTGTACTGCTTGAAGCATGCTGGACACCTCCTCCTACTACAAATCGACAAGCAGTACATTTCAGATCTTTACACACGACGAGGAGGGCTAAGAAGAAAATGCAAATAATGAAGGAGAGGAAACGAACACACCACCTGGTCAAGGGTTTCTGTAAATCCAAGCTTGAGGCCTCCTGCTCCTCCCCATGGCTTCGAAAGAAGAGGAGGGGAAGAGAATTTTCCGGAGAGCTTTGCGCCGGCGGAGCGGTTTGCGTGTGCGCCGGAGCTCCGGCGTGGTTTCACTGGGGTTATTATGGCCGCCACTGTTCATATCAGGTTGGGCCGGATCGGGATGTATGCAGGGATGGGTTCGGATCAAGAATATTGAGATTTGTAGCGGTTCCAAATGAGTTTGAGATTTGCAGGGTAAAAGGTTAGGATAGTGTTAGATTCAAATAGATTCTATGAATAAAATATTTTTTAAATATTAAAAATATATTTTAACATTAAGATTTTATTAAATGTCAGTTAAAATATCATGATTTTCGTCAAAAGATAACGCTTTGTGAAAGTTTCAAATTAAAAAGGTAGAATATAAATAGTACAAAGACCCGGATCATATTGGATTTGAAGTACGTGGCAGTGATGCAGAAATCGGTCTATTCAAATTCAAAAAGTGGGTAAATCAACTTTAATAAAAATTAGTCGATTTGAGCCGATTCGGATCAGATTCGAGTTGATTTTGGAATCGGCGATTTGAACTGATTCGGGGGCATTGGCAGGGACAGTGGTGAGGTGCGCGGGGATGGTCAAGGCCGACGGGAAAGGGGTGACGGGACAAGGGTGCGAGGCCAACAAGGGGAGGCGAGGCGACGACAGGGTTGAAGGAGCAAGACACATCAAGGGAAGTGAATTTGGGAAAAGAAATATAGTTAGTGGCATCATTATAATTAAAAGGTAACTCGATTCTAATTTCAGTCAAAAATAATAAATAATTTTTTTAAATATATCATAAAATATAATACACGTAATAATATTAAAATAATATCAATACCTAACTTTTATATATTTACGTTTATAATTTTTAAATTATTGTATATGAACGATTTGGAATGATTCAACTGAATTGATTCTTGACTGATTTAGACCAATTCGATATAATTAATTGACTCTTGAAAATCAATTCAAATTCCCATTTCGATTTCTTCATTTATAGTATGCGGTATACACCAAAATAGATATCCATAACAACCTCACATTTAAAGTAAAGAAAGGGCTGTACCCACAAAAACACATGGGTAAGGTTTTTATTTTCCTGACAATTATGGCCCTCAAAAACAACCTATCATTTTAAAGATGATGGATGCTATATTCTTTTTAGACATAAACCTAAGCACATCGACCCAGTCAAAATAGGACCTACAGAGCCAATTCACGAACCAATCTCTTCCAAATGGCGATTCAACAATCAATGGCTTTAACGAATCGGTTCACAACCTAATTGATGTAACAACCTTATTAAAATCTGCCTATTTTTTGCAACTATGAATTGGCCTAATCGAATTCACACCAAATCTAAGTTTCTCCTTATATTAAATCCTTGGATTGGAATTATATGTAATTATCTTCAACCCGAGTCAAGTCCCATAACCGTAGAGCCAAAATAGGGAGAAAAATGTAAAAATTCAGTTGACATTGAGTCTAGGAACGGACAATGAGTGGCATCTTAAGTACTCTAGTATTTTTCATGTTTGCTACTCAAAGCTATCAGAAGTAACCACCGAAAATAATAATAATTAATAATAATAATTTTAATTTTAATAATAATAATAATAATAATAATAATAATAATAAAAATGCAGCTCTCCGGACTCGGACAGTACGTCAAAATTTCAAAATACAACTGCAGGAACAGTAGCCCTTTTTGGCAAAACAAATTTTAACATAAACTGAAGTAATAAAAAAGGTCTCATTTCATTAATTTCTATCACTTCCTACAATACACTCTTTCGGACTCTTGATTTTGAACACACAGATTCGGAATTACACCAAGACGAAATTTTGATCACCTCAAGAAAGATGGGAGCCAGAAAATTACATACAGGAACTTGGTTGATGTAATCTCTATGTCGTATGCACAACACATCTGAACTTTACCCACAAGACACTCCGCACCTTTAATAACAAGCAAGTTTCTCTCCAAATTTGGGGTTGACACGAAATCTGGTAGTACATGTCACATTGTTAAGATGAGTGTTCTAAAGCAACAAAGACATCAGAAGCACACACGTATGCATGAATCCACATGCTTGGTGACCTGCTTTGCAACCCTAAGGTGAGAAAAGCAGCTCTTGATCTGTATTTCAGTGATCAGCCATATCTAATCAGCCAAAAGTATTCGACAAACATTCAAATTCGCCGTTTTACACATCATCAATTAACATCACTTCCATCGAGAAGATCATTTCGATGTTTTGAGACTTTAACTGGACATTCCCCAACTTTTGCAACATGTTCCAAGAGTTCAGTCATCACAGGCGGACAAGTAATTTTTAGATGCTCAAACCCCTCAGTCTGCATAACCGCTGCAAAGAAAGAGGCAGTGTCACATCTTTGTATTTGGCAAACTTCCACACCAAATACCAAATTTAAGAAGAATCTTATTTTCGATAAACAAAAATACGAAATAACGCAAAACCCAAAGTGGACTCATCCAAATATATTAACCAAAACTAACTAGCTTTTATTCGTGAGTTACCAAATCATTCTCTCCATGAAAAAAGAAAACTCCCCAGATTTTAAATTGATCACATAATTAAAACACAGATTACAGTGTTCAAGGGATCATATCAGCTCACTAAAACAGCCAAAATGAAAAGTGATATATACGGCCCTACAGGATGGAACAACATAATCACTAACATGCAAAAAAACCTATTCCAGTTACCAAAAATCACAAACTTACCTCTCAGATTTTCAGGCAATACGACAAACTTGAGGCATACTTTTTTAAAGCTGCAAGCAATGATGCTGTTCAGCCAGAGCCAACGTGGTGGCAACTGTATTAATGGCAATTTCTTCACACAATTGTACTTCACAAAGCAGTCTCAACCTCTCCAGCCCATATCTGTCAGCAGCTGCAAGTAAACGTAGAGCCATCATAGTAGAGGCCCATTTAGAGTTCACGCCAGTGATTTCTTGCATGTCAGGAAGAGCATCCCAATAAATGAAATGAAGCAAGGCCTATCACAACAATAAAAAACATTTGAGCAGAGTCCAACATATAAAAGGGACAACCGACAAGGTATTAAACAAAATCAGAAAGGTCATTTAGTTAGCCAAAAATAAATCTTATCCTTCAATATTTTCCGGAAACGTGAAAAATATATATATATAGTTTGATGAAAAAGAAAAACTTTCAATGATTTATGCGGAAAAAAGAAATATAATTTATTCCAAGCAAATCACACAAGAAATTACAATACAAAAAAGGCATTGCTCAAAGCACACAAAACAAGAAGTCGACCTTCAATTCAAGTCATCTCTCCTTTTTCTTCCATACAAACATATGAAAGAAAATTCAAATTTGTGATGTCACGCTTGCCACTTTCTTTTTTAACTCTGCTTTTCAACTGTTACTATCCAAATAGATCCCTATATAGAGCTTGAAGCAGGCTTCAAGATAAAAATTGACTGTTTAACAACCCTAGAGGTTCCAATACATTTACACAACAATGAATTTAGCGATGGCAAAAAGAGAGAACTCAGAAATATAAAAATAGCTTGTTTTAAACTACCATGAAATATAAATTCACATTTTTAGAAAAACAGGTCACGAAGATCAAGCACTGGCTAATAGGTTGCTTAGTTGCGTTGTTTTGAGTCTGTTGTTGAAAAATATAAAATTCCAACGATAATGGCTTCAAAACATGTTTGGAAAAATGTTGGCAAAATATAAAATGGTAGAAGTACTTTGTATGAACCTTAACAAAATACTACAAAAAACAAATTGACCATTTTTTTTTTCAAATGCCTGAACAAGGCTCGCTCATTCTGTTCAGTCTCCTCCTCCCCAGCCACCATTCCCCACCGCCCCCAAAATGTTGGCATCCTCTCATCGCCTTTCCCTCCACCTCTCTTCTCTTGGACACCTCCATTGACCAAGGTCTTGCTATTCTCGACAAGATAAATGGTGAGATCTCGCAAGAAGGCAAACCATGTGCTTCACCAAAACTCCATGATAATTGTAACCAGCAAAACGTTATTTTGAGAGCTCTGTCATTTTGTATAATTGCAACGAGGAAAACTTTCGACAAAATTTTCTTGAGATTTCATATAAAATTTTCTACAGCAACCAAACGCCCAATAATGTTGTGACCCGGTCCCATAAAGCTAGACTTAATAATTAAAAATGCCTTAAGAACAAAATTCAAGAGTCAGGATTACAATCCTACAAAGACAGGACCATTTCTAATTCTTTGCATGCCAAAGATAAGAAAATTGATCATTGCAAGGTGTGATAAGGTGCACCAAAGATTAATCTAAGCAAAAATAGTTGAAGTAGCCCCTCAGCTGAAAAACTGTTTCCAAAATATTTTTGGGTAATTAGAACTGGATTAACCTTGTTGTGTGGCTGCTAATAAACCCTCCAACCCAGTAGACAAACAAATTAACGTAGACACAAGACTATTTATCTTCTTCTTCTTCTTTGTCACCCCCTACTCCCAAAGAATTGAGAAACTCAAAACCAGTTATAACACAAAGCTATCTATGGCTGATGTAGGAGGATATATGGAAACTATGTCATTATTTCAGAGTTTTATTTTACAATGTTCCTTAAATTAGTTTGATTTAAAAGTCTTGCAATTGGAATGGTATTTTAGTTATCTTCTTGTCCAAGTCATTACTAAAACTGGAACTTTCTTTAAAAAAAAACTAGGACTTTGTTTTTAGTCCAAAATATGGCGTCAAGCCTTCATTGTAGAGATGGTTATGGTTATGATTTAAATAAACCTCTTGCTTGGTTATGCTCTTATTCTTTGATTAGTCAATATTTTCTCCTCTTTCGTCTAATTCTTGTCCCTTAAAATAATTCAACCATATTCCCTGAGCTAATCCTCCATTAATTAATTACATGATAAAATTCAACAAGACTTGCTATTGACTAATGTCCAATATTATACAACACTCACACAACCTTTAAGAGTTAAGGGTTTTACTTCTACTCTATTATCCTAGTTCACTTCCAAAATAAACAAGTCATCTTATGAAAATTCACTATCTTACATCATAGCAACCAACTAGAAATCATGGCTTTAGATAGTCCCAGTAAAATAATGTTAAGATCCCCAAACTTAGCATATTAATGAAGATGTGCTTATAATATTTAACTTCGGTTAACCACTTTTGAAAAAAATGAGTAGGCCCATTAAGTTGCACTTAGGCAAGGTCGTTACAATTAAAGTTGTGATAAAATCTGAATAGTACCAACATATGCAGCACCAAAAATAACAATTACTTGGAAAAAGAAATTAGAAAACAACCTTAAAAACTGGTGCTTCAACGCCTTGGACCTTAATATGGTCCATATTTTTATCCTTCATTGGGCCAGCAAGCTGAGCACGGAAAACTGGTGACCTAGCAGCAAGCACCAACTTGTGGGCAGGAAATACTTCACCATCAACTTCGAAATTAACATCAGATCCCATCCCATTTTCCAACAGACATCCAAAATGTTCACCGATATTTGAAGGTGATACTGGTATGGAGTATGTCTCTGGGCCTTCAGTGTGTGACTGAACGACACCTACACTACACTGAACTGAGAGGCAATCATCCTTTAAATAGTCAGATGCCTCCAGTAAAGTCCTTCTAAAAAACCGCTTGTAACCCCTATACCATAAAAAAACTAACATATAAAATGTTCATATGCATGACCAATCAAAAAAAAAAAAAAAAAGTACATGCCATTCATGCCAAAGTAGAAATAAAATCAAGAAGCTTGCACACTCATATAATAGTGCCAAATTGGAACATTAAGGTACTGTCATAACTCCATATACCTAAAAATCAACGCACTTTATATAATGATTTGCCTTAACTTTGTATTCATCATCCCATCCTAATCCCGACAAGTAATCAGGAGGTCGCCTGGCATAATGTTCAACACAGTTCAAACACTCGTTAATTCCTAAACCTAGTTTTTTTACCTCAAGTATATCTGCTATTACAATGCAAAGCAATTTATATGATCCCCAAAAAGCTTAAAGATAACAAACATATGCAAATCAGTAAAGTCCGATACAACAATCGTCGTATTTGTCAATAAACCTTGACTAGCAAGAATGTCCAAAGCCTAAAAAATGCATCAAAAAAAATAAACTCTACAAAAGATTAAGATTCAGAAAAGAAGATTCATACCACATACTGCCACGGTATTTGAGAGTAAATGGTCCGCTCTCCAGAGACCTCCCAAAGTGCGTATGCACCTTGTGCCGCTCGTTGCCGCTCTGATCCAAAAGCGTCAACTCGAACAGCGCCCTCACGTCCGTCCCCTCGCTCGCCAAGGCGATGAACAGCGACACATACGCCGCGTTGTCCTCCGTGCTCTTCCCGTCCGGGTAGACGTAAATCGCCCACGAGTAGTCCCCGACTCTGAAATTCTCGGAAGCCATGTACTTGCCGATGCCGAGGCCTTTGGAGAGGGAGTATTCGGTGATCTTGAAGTGGTGGGATCCGTTGACGGTATCGGTGACGGAGGTGGAGGTGGTGAAGGCGGGGGCGGACGCCGGCCCGCCCTTACGCAGACCCGCGCCCTCGCCCATCTCAATCTGCAAGCCCAAAGATCAAGAAAAATCGAATCTTTCCGAAAATCCAGAAACGGAGGAGAAACTAAAACCCTAGAATTTCGCCAAAACGATCGATTTCCGGTGAACTCTGACGAAAGGGAGACCAGATTGTCCAAGAGCATACGATGGACCCGCGAAATCAAGAAAGAGGACGAGATCGAAAAAAAAAGGGAATTATTATTATTATTATTATTAGGAAGAAGAAGCGAGATTGGCAAATTATTTATTTTGAATAATTATTATTTATTATTAGGAAGAAGAAGCGAGATTGGCAAGGAATAGGGAATAGGGAATTATTTATTTTGGAAGAAGTAAGCAAATTGCTAATTTCTATTATATGTATAATTATAATTTCTAATATCTAATTTTTGGTGTTTATTAGAGTCAAAGGCCAAAAAATGTTGCCAAAAGATACGGAACAAAACCCCAACTTTTAGACCGTTGGACATAAAAATAAGCGTTTTAGAAACCGGACTGGACCGACGGGTACACTAGATGCCGACTCCAATCCGGCCTAATTCAACGTGTCATGCTAAACGAATCCGGTTTTCAAACCCAGTTTTCATCAAAACTATCGTATTTAATACGTATTTAAGTTTTTACTAAAGGCACGAATGAGGGTAGACAAAGAGGTATGTTTTAAGAGCGACGTCAGACTAATGTAGTGCTTCTAGCTTAAAGCAATTATAAGCTACAAGAGCCCAACCAAAATAGCCAAAATCCTTGGACTATATTTAATTGGTAACTAAAATAGCCAAAATCCTTGGACTATATCTAATTGGTAGATATGTAAATTCTGATAACTTGTCGGTCCATCCACTTTTGCCATCCCTCGGCACAAAACTTGTTTGTTCTCCGAGAGCTGTCCTTGTCCCGAAATTCGGCCAGTTTGCCCCCTCCCGCCTTGTCCTTGCAAGGTGATTATTACCTTAAGGCTTAAACGCGGCTGCCAAAAGCCTGCAAACTTTTGCCGGACGAGCCGACCCCTCACCAGTTACTGCAATTTGCAAGGAAGAGAAAAGACATAGCCAAAGAACGATAACATCCTTGTCAAAACAAGGGCTGTCGATTACTTTTTAATATCCAATAATTCAACCGAAGATGCAATAACTTTTTGGAAGGGAATGGTGTAGCTCTGGAGATCAGGCGAGAACCTTCTCTTCCTCTTCATCTCATCAAAGAACTCTTGGGGTCTCCTAATATGCCTGGATTTCCTGATAATGTCAATGAGCTTATTTAAATCCGACACATCGGGCTCAAGCCCCGAACCTGGGCATCTTCTCGAGCGTCTCGATGGTTTCCTTCACTTTCTTCGCTTGGGCATATCGTCGAGTGACTAGAAGGAAGGTCTCCTTTGTCAGCAAGCCTTTGATCCTCATGGCGTCCACCATGTTCCACACGAGCCTAAACTGCTTGATCTTACCCAAAGCCTCGACCAGCCCATGGAAGCTCTCCGTGGTGTACTTGAAACCACGCTGCTTCTCCGCCCACCTGAAGAAAGCTAGAGCAACGCCGGCCTAGAGCAACACATCCGCCGTTGCTAATCCTTCCCAGTACTTCCTCGACAAGCTCAAGGGCATTTATCAAATTAGGATTTTAACAAAAAAATTATATAAAAACAGGAATCATACAAAATTAAAAAGGGGTGGGCAGGGGAGACCTGCAGATTGAGGAGGAGGGCCGCGGTGGAGTGGAGGCGATGCATGTGGTTGAAGTAGGCGAGCTTTATTGGCGGCACGGCGTTGAAGTGGGTGGGACCATTGGCAGCATCGAAGTGAAATTAGAGCTCAGGAATATGAGGTCAGTGGAGCTGAGACGGCGAGGAGGGGGATGCAGACCATGGTGAGGCGGGCTATGACTCCGGCTCTAAACCTGGACGCAACCCATCTTTGCTGACAACCCACTCCGAGAGTCTGTCGGGAAGGCGGAAGTCGAGGCAAAGAGCAGCGGCTGGCAACGGAGGTGTGGCGGGAGGGCGACAAAGGGGAGTGAGATGGGGAACTCGTCACAAGTTTTTTTATCATTGGGTTTCCGATTGATTTTACCGTTAGATGTTTTTTCAACTGTTAGATCCAAATTCAAACACAACAAAGCTCGCTGTACTGCAGCACAAGCTCCCTTTCCTCTCTCTCTCTCTCTCTCTCTCTCTATATATATATATATATATAAAGAAGAGCATTCATTTAGCTTGATTCTAACCAAATTAAATTAAAAGTTTGATATAACAATTGATAGTTGAAACCTAAGTTGAAAAAATTGGGCCAATTTAGTTTAGAATCAGCCGATTTAAATCGGATCAGAGGGTTTTCGATTCAAAAAGCAGTTAAATTGATCTTTATGTGAATCAGTTCGTGAATCGGCCAATTTGAGCATATTTCGCCCAATTCAAACCTATTTTAAAATCGGCCGATTTCGAACGGAGACAATAGACAAGGCAGGGGGAGGAAGGGGGTGGCGACGGTGAGCAGCAAAGGCAGTGACTAGGCAACTCGAGGGCTGGGTGGGGGGGGGGGAAGGATCTAGAAGTGGGTGGTCGTGCAGGGCAGAGGTGGATGATCGGGCCCGTGCGGTGGATGACCAGGACGTGTGCGATGTACAATCGGGCCGGTGTGGAAGGAGGTGGTGGTTCGAGGAGGGGCGGGGTCAGTGGTGGGAAACAGGGTGGGGGCAGGGCTGGTTGAGGGAGGTAGGGAGCAACGGCAACGGTGGCGACGAGGGAAAGAGGGGGGTGGGTGTGGAAGAGAACAAGAGAAAGAAATAAAGAAATAGTCGTGGCATTCTCGTAATTAAAACTTAACTCAAATTCGACTCGAGTTAAAAATAATAACTAACTCTAAATAATTCAAAAAAATCTTAAAAAATATGAAAAAAATATCATAAAAAATAATATATACCATAATATCAAAATAACATGTTCTATAACTAATAACCCATCAATTTTAACTAAATCAAAATTTTTGTATAAGATCAATTTGGACCGATTCAATTAAATCAATTCTTGGCCGATTTAAACCGATTCGATCCAGTTCAATAACTCCCTCGAAAATCAATCCATTCGTTTAATAACAAATGATGTGTAAAATCCAACATAATATCAAATGGAATATAAAATTCTCAATAACCAAAATATATACATGCCCAGGAGCAGCATGGGGACAAGAAGAACAGCCGCCCTTTATTATTTTTTAAAATTCTGAACTTTAAATTTAAAGACATTTGTCACTCTACAAAAAATTATGCCCTAATCGATATTATGTAAAACTTACACCTCATTGAATATTATAAAAATAAATTAACCTTTATTTTTGTAAAAAGCTCTAAAAAGAAATAAGATTGAAAAGAAAGCTTTTACCATTTTTGGCTATCTACAAGTAAAATTGTGATAGCAAATAATCTCACGCATAAATCTATTTTCCATCCAAACATCAGTTTTTTCAGTTTTCGTGCTCTTCTTTTTCAATAAAAAAGAAAGAAAGAAGGAAATATGACAAGCAATCCTTAAACAATCTGGAGCAAAAAAGTGCAACAGCATTCTAACTCAAGGAGGATGCTTAAGTTACTAATAATCCGTCTTGTTATTCTTTAGACGAAGGTTTCCGTGAAAATTTTGGTGAATATCTATCCTGCCAACTACCTTCTCAACAAAGTATGATAGGCGCTTCAGCCCACACTTCTTCCCCCAAAACGGAAGAAATTAAAAAAAGAAATTTTGAATCCACAAATAATTTAGCCGATCACTTTCGAAACTACTCCTGCTCCAACAGTCCTTCCTCCTTCTCTTAAAGCAAATCTTTGTCCTGCCAGAACCAACCATAATTGAAAATGAAAACCATTCAAGAAATTTCTTTTCCCAGTAATTTAATAGATACAACAAAAACATACAAGTATGCAACATTCTAGATTGAAAAATTAAGCGAGCACAACAACGAGTGCCCTTGCCCAAAATTTCAGTTTCAACAATAGTAAGCAATTTAGCCGAATAGCATAAATGTTAGATCATCAATATGCCCTATCATAGCTTGCAATATAAGATGCTCACTATCACAATTGAAAATGTGGATTTGAGAAACATTGCATCTTCACAACTGCTAAATTGTCCCCACAAAGTCAGCTTAGCTGGTTTCCATACATAATACAAGACATATATATATTATAGCTTTAAGTCACACCATTTCAAAATAAAATCATCTAAATAAGAAACACTTTAATTCGTGGAAAAAAATGGCCAGACTTGTAAAGTACAACGAATATTATCAAGTTTAGACGACAAAAAACTTGCCATACCACCAATTTTCTAGGAGCAAAATACACATAGATTACCTGCATCAAGTGGAACCGGTGAGATGAGCTCAAAAGTTGCAGTCACGTTGTCGCCAGGCATTACCATCTTTACATTCTCAGGAAGTTCCACTTTCCCAGTGATATCTGCAGTTCTCAAATAAAATTGAGGTCTGTAGTTGGAGAAGAATGCAGTGTGGCGCCCCCTTCTTCCTTTGTGAGGACATATATCTCCGCTTCAAACCTCTTACAAGCTTTCAAACTACCAGGCTTAGCCACAACCTGCAATCCATCGCTAGAAATTTTTTTTAAAAATGAACATAGAATGATTTTCAACAGTAGTAAGATGACAAATACTTCTTTTTTCTTTTTCTTTTTCCCACTTCTTCCACCTTATCCAGTCAAAGGATCAGGGATATGAACTCTAATTTAAGTTGATAACAAATGACAAAGTATTAAAAGCCTGGTGCCCTTTCTTAAATCAGCCCACTTATATGTGGACTTGGGACTGGCAATGCAAAAGCATTAAAATAACAAATATTAACTATCAAAAATCGGAAAGTCTCTGCATCCAACATTCTACAAAGATTCTAAAATTTCAACCTTGCTGCTCCCTAAAGCACCTTGTTAGGAGGTATGCTAGCTAAATCACAATAAAATTGAGGACTAAAACTCTTGTCATTCACGACATTCTGAATTTTACATAAAAATTTAATAGGATGATGCAGGAGGACATCTGGATGCTTTATTATTTAGAGATTCCTTTATTCAGGTAAGAGTTTTATTTTATTGTGTATCTTAATTTAGTTCACCTGAGAATCTAAAATTTCAAATTGTATTCAGAATTCTTTTGATTCAAGTCATTATTATGACTTATTTTTAGTCTGTAAATATGGCTCCAAGCCTTCAACGTAAAATTGGTTTGGATGGGATAAAATTCTGGCTTTTTGATACCTTGCTTGAATTTCTCATCAATTCGTTTTGATTTTTCTCCTTTCGTCCAATTCTTGGTCACCAGAATTGTTTGTGTATATTTCTCACAGCTAATCCTCCATTACAAAACCCTCCTTCCATACATTACCATGCTTTAATGAATAGGAAGCAGTAGAGCTTTCCAAAAATTTACCTGCCCTCTCTCCACATCAGCTCTTTTAAGACCACGTAAAAGAAGCCCCACATTGTCACCAGCCTGCAAAGGAAACCATTATATACCATTGATAGCTGTATATTACTGTATAAAAAAGCTAAAAAAGGAATTTCAAAAGTTGTTAATTACTTGTCCAAAGTCTAAGATCTTCTTGAACATCTCGACACCTGTGACAGTAGTAGTAGCAGGCCCCCCTGACAGAGGAGAATAAGTTCATGTTACAAATACGACTCAACTGATATAGTAAATTACTGATTATGCTATCTGAAAAAACTGTTTTCACTATTTTTTAAGTACCCAAAGACATGCATATACATTTTGCATACCAATTGAAGTGGTAAGGCAAAAATTTCAGACACTGACATTTTTTTTTTGGTTTAAAATGTGGTTGTTATTATCATCTTCCATACTATCTCAAATGATTCACGTTGGAAATCAAAGATTCTTCATTTAAAATAGAGTCTCAAAGGAAACACATACCTCAGTCAGTCCTAGTATTTCCACATCTTGACCAACTTTAATAGTTCCTTGCTCAATACGACCAGTGACAACAGTTCCACGTCCCTGGGATTTTACCAACAAAAACCGAAGGAAACAATTATGTAAGATGATTCCTAAACGGCAAAAAATCTAATCCACTCTAGTTTTAACTCACATGCTTCAATTATAATATCAAACTATCACTTCTATAATGGCTCATAATTGAACATGAGAACTCCTAAACAAGCAACAAAAGAAAAAGGGGAGGCTAATTTTCATGATATGAGCTATATTGGGGAAAGATGAACAAAATAAGTAGCTTAAACAGGAATTGCGGGAACAAAAAAATTCTCTTCTCAAGTCTTTCCTACTTTAGAGAAGCCAATGTTTAGTTCTTCCCCAAGATCAAAGGAAGAAAGATTAAAACAATTAAGGACGGTGGCTTAGATTAATGACCACATGAACACTTTTGCAGCTAGAGGTAATGCTATATAAAATTATTTCAGAAAAGTAAGCAATCCAAATATTAAGCAACTAGGGTTCGTACAGCATTTACCACGTGAGTGACATGGCAAAAAACACCTTATTAAACAAGTTTATATAAAGAGATTGGATGTCACAAAATTCTCATGACCACTTGTTTTGTCCAGCATTAGATGTATAAGATGGTTTTTATTGGCCACATGCAACACCACATCAAGTAATGCACAATGAAATATTTTACATTACCTAGTATAAGCATAACAGTTCTCTACAATAATTTGCCAAACAATAAACAAAGAAATCAAGTAAACTATTAACTTGTGCCCGTCAAATGCCTTTACACGAAGATATTATAACAATCAAAACCCAGAATATCTCATTTCATAAAGAAATTAAGAGGTATTAATAGAATATCACATTTCATATATATAATAGGCAGTATTGGAATGCAGGTAAAAAAATCAGCTTGAACTACATATCAGCCATAACTGGTGCCCCTATGAGCATGAAACTAAACTGGCAACACCATAGTAATGAAAATATATTACATTATACCAATATACAGAAAAGCGTGAATAAGAAAGCCCAAGATGAAAGCCCACAAGCAAGTAAAGAACAAAGACACGAATTTGTGCCTTCTCTGAAGAAAATCTGAAATAATATTCTTCTTGCAATGGTTAACAAAGAGAAGAATAATATTGAAAAGCAAAGGCAAAAATCAGAACAAATACAAAACAAAATAGAACAAAATAAAGTTTTGTTGCACAAATTCACACTGAATAGCACAATGGCTTACAAAGATGTATTTATACATATGTTTTCTCCCAGTACTAGTAAAACCAATAAGAGCAATCCTTCCACTAAATAAAAAACAAGTTCAAAGTGCTAGCATGATTCGGCAAACAACTCCTACTAAAAGTCGGAAATTTCACAAACTAAGAAACTTTTAATATTTCCAGAAAAAAAATATTAAACAAACTCAAGCTCCTAGTGAACTCATAATGCATCAAGACACTGTAAAAGACTAAGCGCTTGCATCAAGTTAATAGCAGATTTATATTACACCTTACAAAGTACAAAAGCCAAGATAACCTAGAATGGTTATTGTACATAATACAGCATAGCTAGAGTTCATATTTTACTCATCGAGGTAAAAAACTGTAAAGCAAGCTTTCTAAACAAAAATAATAGGCACGGTCATCAAGCATCAAGGTAGAAATAGTAGTCAGAGGATATAATTTAGATCACCTGGATTGAGAATACGTCTTCAATTGGCATGAGAAAAGGCTTGTCAAGCTGTCGTACAGGGTCAGGAATGTATGAATCAACGGCATCCATCAACTTTAGAATGGCATTTTTGCCAATTTCTTCATTAGTTCCTTGCAATGCAGATAAGGCAGAACCACGGATGATCGGAATCTCATCACCGGGGAATTTGTAGAAGTTAAGCAATTCTGGAATACGAGAAATAAAAACATTTCAACACTTCATAACCTCCGACAGAGCTCCAAAATGAAAGTCTACCTCGCAATTCCATTTCCACAAGTTCAAGTAGCTCTGGATCATCAACAGTATCAACTTTGTTTAGAAAGCACACTAATGATGGGACACCAACCTGAATTACAAAATGAAAAATTGAATCTTTAATACAACAGAAAAACATGTAAATTGAAAGCTTTCCACAATATCCTTGTGAACTTACCTGACGTGCAAGTAGAATATGTTCCTTGGTCTGTGGCATGGGCCCATCCGGTGCAGACACAACAAGGATGCCACCATCCATTTGTGCAGCTCCAGTAATCATGTTCTGCAGTTACCATCATGAAAGGATAAAATGATATACTAAATTTCAGGGAAAAAGTTGAAACACCTTCAAGTTGGACATTTAAGTAATCGGCTTGGCATTTAAGAAACAATAAACGACTAAGCAAAAACAAACGGCTAGAAAATTGTCCTTTGATAATGCCTTCTAATTATTAGAAGTGGTATACGGTTATATGGTTAAGCAAGGCCAGAGTATGTAACGGTTTGAATTCTCCAGTTATCAAATCTAGTTAGCCACATGCACAGATTGAAGTATTCCATTTCTATGAGAATCCATTTGCTCCAAGGAAGCATACCAATGCTTCAAGAATTGTTTTTTAAAGAATATTCTTGACTATTACTTGGAGAGTTATTGATGTTAATAGATGAAAAGTGCTTCATCAGATGGCAAATTCGCAATTGAACTTGTTTATTGGTCACTTCTACTAGATCTCGTGCATATTATCTATCCATGGGAGTTGGGCACATCAACGAATTTTAATTCAGGAAGATCTATTATACTGCCTCAAGATACAATTTTTCAAATTGCTAGTTCAGAATATAAGCAGTCCTTCTAACCTGAGGAATCCAATGCAGGAACATTGCATCCCCAACATAACAACAACAGCATCGACTCTGTGCTTCTAATTGAATGTAATCAAATATAAATCAAGACACAAAGCCATCCAAAAAACGAAGTGGCAAATTTTGAAACCAATTTTATTCATTGTTGCAAATTGCAACCATCAAAAAGGTTCTGTTCCACTAGACTCAATATTTTTTATGTTTCTTTGTAGACATGAATTAAGTTTGTTTCTTGCAAGTTATAATTGCTTATCCCCTTCTATGCTAATAATATATGCAAGAAGGTCATTCTCTGTTTATCACTAGTTGGAACAACATCATTTGTGCTCCAAACGTTTATGCATAAAGCACTTGCCAATTTCTCTTAAGGATTCTGAATTACAAAATGAACGTGAAAAGAACATCAATAATTTACCTTGACATAATCTGCATGCCCTGGACAATCCACGTGCGCATAATGACGCTTAGTAGTTTCATATTCTACGTGAGCCTGCAAAAAGATTACATCACTAATGCTAAGGATAACTAAGTGCTATTGCAGAGCAAAAAAATCAAAAATAAAATAAAATGCTATCCTCTATAACGAGCAGCCAATTAAAACCAAAAAAGAAAAATTTTACTGTGGCAATAGTGATCCCCCTCTTTTTTCTTCGGGGGCTTTGTCAATCTCATCAAAAGCAACAGCCTTTGCTTTGCCTTCTTCTGCTAAAACCTGAAACTTGAAAGGCAGGGAAGATAAAAGTAATTCGACTAATCATTGATTCTTAATTACCAAATTTTTCATCAACATTTAACGCATTTTGGTGCTCAAATATCTTTCTCGCACCCTTTTGATGATCAAAGTCTAGATTGAAAAACTGGAAATGAAATGCTCATTCTAGGAAGTCAAGTTAAATAAGAGGATCTGTTAGCACGCATTGACCTTTGTGATTGCCGCAGTCAATGTAGTTTTCCCATGATCAACATGCCCAATAGTCCCCACATTTACATGGGGCTTCCTGTAACATAGCAACATAATTTAAGAACGGAATTGGGTAAATACTCTTCATATACGTGATAGTTCAATACCTTACCTTCGAACGAGTATACCAAGTAAGGGTAAAAAATCAAAGCTTCACCTCGTTATACTTCAACGAATCAAGGCAAAAAATTTAATATAAAAAAGAAAACATGCAGTGAAAATTAAATTCAATAGACTAACTTACGTGCGGGTGAATGTGGCCATCGACCTCGCCCACCACAGCGCGCCGCTCAGTTCCGCGGGCGAAGATTCGAGAGGGGGTGGAGGAGTGGAAACTGCGGCGCGGCAGCATGAATGGATCGGGGAAGATGAGAGGATAAGGCGCTTCACATTTGAGTTCCTGAGAACGGCCGTGGCCATGGCGGCGGCGGCGGCGAGGTTGGAAGCCGAGCAAAGCCGCAAGAGAGGAATCGAGGGTTTTAGGAGGTGTTGAGGAGAAGGGGTTTTAGACCGGCTCCGGGCGGTGGCTGCGCTACTCGACCCGGGAAGGGTATTTATGTAATTGTCTCCACATGCGTTGAGCTAGCTTAGTTCTGATTCTAAACGTACTTGATGACAAACATTTATTAGATTTAATTTAATTATCACCCTTATTTGAGAAAATATTTTTTAATTTATAATTTTAATATATATAATAATATAATCATGCCCTTCTAAATCTTATTTACGATGTGATCATTTTTGTCATTCTCATTAGTATTTTTCTCTTGATACTAGTATTTCAAATTATATTTTATTAATCTCAAGTTTGTATAAAAAATAAGATGAAATAATAAATAATAAATAATAAATAAAATTATGTCAATTTTTACTTTTATAATTTTCCATGTTCGTGAATTAACAAAAAAAAGATTATTATAATTATACATTCATTTTTTCTACACGGCAATTGATATGAAAATTAAAATAATTATATTTTTTTTAACACTTAAATAAAAAATTGACGTATATAATTCATAAAATTCATACATGTCTAAATCATAAAATTCATGTTCTATAAGTTCAATCACTTCACAATAAGTTTAAAATTATTATTAACAACATTAAATTGATTATAAATCATTATTTAATATTGTCCGTCATAATTACTCGGCTAAACTCGAACATTTAAAAACAAATGGGCGGATGCTAAATGTCGATATTACACTAACACAAAATTAAAATACCATACAAATTCATAAAAACCCATAAAAATGACCAGCCCAGTGCCACCATGTCCTCTCTTCCCCGCCATGGCCCTGTCCTCTCTCGTTCCATGGCCATCATCACCCTCTCCTCCTCCTCCAAACCTCCACTCCTTTCCAAGCCTGACGCCGTTGAGCCCAACACCTTCACTGTGAGGTCTAGCATCCAGGGCGGCCAGTTCAGGCGAGACGTTTGTCTCCGAGCCGTTGCGGCGTTCTCTGTCTTGGCTCTGGGACCAAGTCTCAGACTAGTGTTGGACGCTGCTGCTTTTGCCGAGGTACCTGCAAAGAAGCCATCTTTTTCTGGGATTTTGAGCACCGAGTCGTGGTTTCAGTTTTTTGGTGATGGATTCTCCATCCATGTGCCTCCCGAGTTCGAGGATATTATGGAACCTGAGGTATGGTTTTAATGTGCTGCTTTACTTATTGCTGTCATTCGTCTGGATGGTAGGAATTTTAACTGTGAAAGACTGCGGATTTTGGTTGTTGAGTATGTGGTAGTTTGTTTTAGATTGTTTCAACAAAATACGGACCTTCGGAGCGATTGATTGATTGTTCCTGTTTGCAAAAAGGAGATGTAACTTATCATTTTTCTGAATTATGGTTTTCGTTCGAAATAAAAACAGCTTCAATTATGTTGATTATCTGTAAACAATTGTCTAATGTGGAGTTTATATCCCAGCATTTAGTTTTTTATTTGCATAGTTGATAATTCATTTCATCAATTTATTTTCTTCCTGCAAAATAAAAAATCCATGGTTGATATCATGGACCCTGAGTGATTGCTTCTCTGGATTTTTCTTTTTGAAGGAATGTGCTTTAGTTAGCACTATTTTGTTTTTAAATAAAAGCAATGATAACGTAGGACAAATGACCGTAGTTTAGATTGTGGGGGATGTGGTTGTGGTGCTAGGTGCTGGCGGAGTAAACTCTTTAAACAAAATGCGGACTTTGAAACAATTGACCATTTTTTTTGCTTATAAAAAAGGAAGTATAATATCATTCTTTTGAAGACCGAATAAGGTCCAAGGGGAAATCTTCAATTATGATGACTACAAATGAAGAGTGGACTATTGTGTAATTTATACCATGGCATATGATTTGTTATTTTCATATTTGATAATTCATTTGTTCTTACATAATATTTCTATAGCTGTGAAACACTGGCAGTTTTCAACTGCTCTGATTAACTGTGCCCTAATGTGGCCACAAATCATTGCATCTGTTTGCAGGAATACACCACTGGATTTTCTTTCTATGGGGATAAGTCAAAGCCTAAGGTATTTGCAGCTCATTTTGCTTCCCCTGATCGGTAAGTTTCATATGAAATAACTAATTGTCCATTTGTCCACCATCCGTTGGTTTATGGAAAGTTTATTTTCAACTTTTTGCATTATGGACAAAGCTGATGGCATAATATGGTTGCCAGTTTAGCACTTGCTATGTGCAATAATGTGACCACCGTAGATATATTCTCCAAGCTGATTTAGATGACCAAGTCAGATTTATGTGCCATTCAAACTGCTATAGTTACCAGCTATAACGAACTTGGAATAATTCCCTATGATACTTTGATATTCACATAGATGTATGATGAAGCTTTGTACATTCGCTAAATCATCTTTCTCCTAGAATTCAGCAGCCTTCTTGCATAAATATAGCAATAAATATTTTCTTTTCCACTATTCCTCATGATCGAAGGTTCTGCAAATGTTTGTGTTGTTTTAGTTGCTGCTGTCATCCTTCAGATGGGAGGATGTTTTTATCATTCTCTATCATGGTTGATATTATGAAACATATTAATTTTTACCACCTCTCTCGACATTATTCCTCTAACTTTTTGCTGCGGCTCTGAAACCGTAAGTGTAATCATCCGACCATCTAATCAACTCAAAATCACATTCTTAGAGGTAAGCATTGCGATTTTGTTTCCTTATTTTGTTGCATAACTTTTCTTAGCTGTATGTGAATTATCAAGTAACACCTGCGACTGCTGCACGTTTTAGGTCTTTAGGCACTCTCTTCATTCTCGAATAATGAAAATTTTTGAAACCTTTAAATGAGGCTTTCTTATGATTACTTACATTATCTTTTTTACATTGAACTTTGTATTCTTTTCTTTTTAATGGGGATTTGCTTAGCCACGCATGCTTAACTTTTTTTGCCATTAATATGTCCTTAAAATTTTTCTTTGTTTTAATTTCAAGCGATGGAAATTGTCTTTTGAGGCTTTGAGTCATCTTTTTGGAGGTGAAATATGTTGATGCATGCTTGGCGTTATTTAAACCTTCTGGGTGACCGTATTTGTGTATCTCATCAACAAAGAGTAATTGTTCTATTATTGTCCATCAAAAATGAAATTATCTGGGTGGAGCACATTTATCCCTGTTCTGAAAATTGACAGGCTAGAGATATCCAAGACTTGGGTTCTTTGAATGAGGCAGCCAAAATATTTGTGCTTGGTATGCATTTCTTTAAGGTTGACTTATTTAATAATTTGATGGATTAGATAAGGAAGAAGATTCTTTTATTCATTCATGATTTTGGAAATGATTCCATAGGTGGTGCTACTCTAAGTGTCTTTTAAACTTGGCCAGAAGAGAACTTGGTTTACTGTCTGTTGAATGTAGTTAATCGTATCATTCATGTAAATGGTTCTGTTTCATTTTGTCATTCTCTTGTTGAAGCTTTTTTTCTACTAAATGTTTAGTCCAAAATTGTATCACTATCATCATAAGTGGAAGGTAAGTTTACAGGGAAAACTACTGCACACAAGTAACAAGAACAACTTGACACAATATAACTTCTTTTTGAAATGGTTGGTTAGTGGGAAGATCACTTAAAATGTATTGGACTGCACAAACAATGTTTTGTGTTGAAAAGAGGAAGTCATAGAAGAGAGTGAACTTGTTTTCCTTGACTCTATCACTTCAAATGATTTCCTTTTTTTGAGAGTTGCGAGAGGAAGGCATCAGACACAAAACTTGCTACTTTGTTTCTGCATTGTTTTGTGTCGTAATTGAAATGTTAAACAACTAAAGCAATCAAGTGGCGACAGGATCTATGCTACTGTCTGGACCCTTGTTGGGACAAAGTATACATTGTGATGATGGTAATGGCAATGACAACACATTGATAGATACCATTTTTTGCACTCTACTTGAATTTTGACACTATTGTTCTATTAAGTAAAGCATATACTCGTCTATTTAGCCAATTCTTCTCCTTAATGTGTTTTTTCATTTACAGAATTATTATTGCATGTGTGCTTCTTCTAACATTTGAAAGTACTATATAGGACTTTCTATTTCTATGAGTTTGGCATAGACAACCAGCATGCAGCCTTGGTAGCTACTGTTGACAGCGGAAAGGTGGAATAGTTGGTTGGTGCATTCGACTTTTTATTATTATTCCCATTATTTACTTATCTTGGACAAACATATCGTTCTTCCCGTCCTCCTTTGCTTCAGATGTGCGCAGTTTCAGGCATATATTGCAGGAGCAGCTGCACCAGAATTCACATGGGAAAAAGATGGCGCCAAGCTTCGTTCTGCTGCTATATCCATGGCAGTGCTATAATTATTGACCCAACTTCATTGAAGACAGTGTGCATTTTATGTTCTTATCCAGTGTTTCAGGAAGAGGGAAGGCTTCCATCTCAAACAAAATTTTGTGTTCTACACATTTAGACCTGTTATCCAGGTAATGAGTGAGCGAAATTGTTTGGGGTGTCCAGATACGCCCAGGTAGACATCATGTATTGTTGGCAAGATCAAATCTCCTCCAATCTTGGTTGTGTATCCCTATCAAGTGTATAATTCTTCCTAATTGAATTTTAAATTGTGGGTTTTTCACAATGCATCAATGGAAGACATGTCAAATTGAGTTATAATATTTATGGTTCCCCTTTTATGTTTTTTCCTTCAAAACAGTTCTGGGTATGAACTATGAAGTCTTTAAAAATAGGTTTTTTTAATCTTGACCATCTAAACTTACCAAGTCAATTAAACTTTTGCGTTCGCCTTTTTCAAACGGGGTTATAAAAACACTTCAAATCTCCGGGAAGTTTTTTCATATATTGGTTCAACAGGAAACCTAAATTCAATATAAATTGTATTTGCCAGTGTTACAAAAAAATTATGTGGTCGTTGCATTTTTATTTTCTTTTGTATTCCAATACTTCATGTTAATTGTTCTCGAGGATGACACATGAACGGAGTTTAAGTCAAAAGTTTTTGGATCAAGTCAATTCTAATTTATACGGATGGATTTCGAACCGAATGCAGCTGCATTCTTCTTCTTTTTTTTCAAATACTGCATTTGGATTTGATGTCAACCAACAAGTATAAATATTATCCATTCCATTCACACAAATATATAAACCAAATAAATATAAGAAAGACAATTTATTTATTGAAGTGAAATAATCTGTATAATTGCAAACTTATATAAATTACGGCTAAAGAAAATTATATAAATAATTAAAAAAACAATAACAACAAATTATACCAATGTGCACCACGGTTTAAAGATTCAAAATTTAGGACTCAACTCATCATGTAATTGATTCGGTTAGTAAAGAATCATTTACTGAGTTTGCCTCATATATGCTATAGAGTAGAATTGACTGCTTGAAGAATTTTTAATTTTTTTAAAATTAAAACTATGTTCGAGTGCAAGGTTTCTACGCCCACGATTAGTCTTCCTACTTTCGTGTTAGAGGGTTCGGTGAGACTAAAGGGGCCCTTGCCATGTAAAGAAATTGTATGAATAAAAAATAAAATAAAATGTTGCGAGCAAAGAATAAATACTTTAAATTTTTTACATAGTTCTTTAGGGTTCAACTCAAATCCCTAAGTCAATCCACAATATTTTGATGACCACAAATTCACTATTTTCTTTTTTATTTTACACTTTACATAAAATAGTAAATTTTTTCACCTTTAAACAAATTTGACTTTGATAGTTTCAACTCCAATATTTTAGTTGGTCCTTCTTCTTATCTTCAAAATAACTCCACCACTACATTTAGAGTATTAAAAAATGCTGGGGTAACAAGTTTTATCTAAATCCAAGGTCGTGATGGCCTTCAAATTATTTTCGAAGTTATAATAGGTTGAACCAAACCGTTTCAGGTTGGTTCAAACTAAAAATGTTGAACCAAACTGGATGGCGTGCACAGGCCTCTGGAGATTTCTAGCTGCACTGGGAAGTAAGTGGCACACAGTGCAACAATCCAAATCTAGGTCACACACGAACTGTGGACCCAGTTGCAGATCTAATCAGGTTGCGAGACAACTCCTCGCAATCATGGACAAATAGCTTGCAAACACGATCATTTGTAAATGGGCCTAATGGACCTAGCTACAGCGGTGGTGCAATGCTTGGTTTGAGATTTTGGGCAACTGCGTGGCGAGGGAAGAATGCTCACATCGGTGGATCTCGGATCTATGAAGATCTTGGTGGTGATCTGATGGTCGGGAGTGGTCATGGACCGTGGTAATGAGGCCAGAAAGTTTCGGCAAAACTGATCTCAAGAGGGATTTTATCACCTTTTTTGACGATGATAGTTACTTTCTTCGGTGGGAATTGATCTTGGATTGTAGCCAGCCATGTGGACGATTGATTGGTGGTGGTTTCTTGTATTGCGGTGGCAGTGATCGGCCAGACAAAGTACGAGAAGTTGGTTGCTTGCTGCTATCGCATTGCTTCGGCGATGATATTTTGGGCTATTTTTCGGTGACTATGGGCTTCCTTGGTGGAAACTATCGGTTTGGGTCTATTGGCAGTGTTAAGGAGAGTTGGTTGGTAGTGACGTGTGGCCGGATACAACCTAGGCTAGCTAGAGAGAGGGCCCAAAGTTGGTCATTTTCTACACCTTTCTACTTTGCTACTTTAGCGGGAGTTTTCTGAAGCTTTTTTGGCAACTACTGGCTTCCCTGACAGGGACTTGGGTTGACATAGGGATGTGTAGGCTACAATATTGGCATTTGGTATTGGTCCATAATGGTGCTAGTTGGCCAGCATCAAGCTCCAAAGTTGGCCTCTTTCACCTGTTTCCTACTCTGATCAAGTGCTTCACGTCGAGATTCCAGCAACGGATCTCAACAACGTTATGTCGAGGGGAATAGTGAAAG
>JAURVB010011576.1:0-11335 GCA_033002965.1 Piper betle | reverse complement strand
TATTTGGGCTCATATGGCTGAGTTACCGTGGGGACCACTTACCTAGGAGGCTACCCAAATTATCTCTCCCGCACACGTGTGAGACCTACATGTTACAAGTGAGGTTTGATATGAGGTTTCAAGAAACTTTAATTTGGGCCAGCCGCCTAATAATCATAATCTGGGCTTTCAAACCATTTGTTACTGGCAATATAGATCCAATAAGCCTTCATGGCCTCAGCTCTAGAAGTCAAGGTTTTCTCAAAGCCTATATTATTATATATGTAATTTGGACATCTTTAAACTCGAGGAACTGCATTATGAAGGCCTCTGTATTCGGTTCCAGGGATGCTGAACTAGGTCATCAGTTTTCATTTTGCTCGATTCCCGTTTGTAATGCTGTCGCTGGAATTCTTCGTT
Source organism: Piper betle (assembly GCA_033002965.1). NCBI lineage: Eukaryota > Viridiplantae > Streptophyta > Magnoliopsida > Piperales > Piperaceae > Piper > Piper betle. The sequence continues at coordinate 10,936 of JAURVB010011576.1, read as the reverse complement.
CATTCTGTAGAAACATGTCTACCTTCTCATGTTTGAATGATAATATGACTGGAAACTCAAAATAAAAATTGTATGTGAACTCTTACCTCTTTAATAATTAAACAAGATGCCTGCTCTTTTTATTTTATTTTATTTTATTTGAAAGAGGATTGCTTTATATATGAGCAGTGCCATTTTCCGTAATTTCTATTTACCAGGTAAATGGATGCTTATCTTACTATGATAAGGTACCAGACGGGTTTTATCTGATTCAAGGAGTGGACCCGTATGTGTGGACTCTCTGCAGTGACTTACATGAAAATGGGCGACTACCATCTGTAGAATCCCTTATGGAGGTTAAACCAACCGACTCATCAATTGAAGCAATTACTATTGATAGGCGGAGTGATCTTACCTTACGAGAATTGGAGAGCATGGTAGTTGCCTTATCATCCAGCTGCCTCACCACAAAAGAAGTGGTACACAAGCTTGCAAACCTTGTTTGCTCTCAGATGGGGTGAGGTTATGCCATTTTTGGTGGCAGTATACGAATATTTTGCTACTCAAAAGTCATTGCCATTCTTTCTTCTGTACTGAAATTTTCTTTCAATTACAAGGGGTGCAGCTTTGTCTGAAGAGTCCTTACTTCCACGCTGGAAAAATTGCTGTGATATGCTTAAGGACTATGGAGGCTCTATTGTGTTCCCAGCAGGCAGCCTATCTTTTGGGCTGTGCATACATCGTGCTCTGCTCTTCAAGGTTAGAGTGTTGAATAAAAACTTTAACTTTAACTAAATTATACAGATGATAAAACCATCATCAATAAAACCTTTCCTCAGATCAAATTATTAAGAAAATAAAATTTAATTACGGAAGCGTACCTGAATCTATAATAGTAAAACGATTCTTCACTTTTTTAGGTTTTGATCTTCCAAATTCTGCACCGGTTTTCAAAAGCCAGAGTTCCTGGATGATGAGATACCAGAAAAGAAAACCTACGGTGCGAATTCGGGTACTATAACCATATTTATTCGTATAACCGTATTTATCCTTATCTTTCATAATTCCAATTTAACCCATCATAAATTAGAGATTACGAAAACGGTATCTACACATATTTATCCATACTTATCTTAAATATATGACATCTCCATATATTTATCTTAAATATTAATGACTCATTAACCTTTAACTTTAATAGATCAATTTAATTTAGGCCCAAACCTTATTAATAGCATATGATACAATTATATACATGTATATATACGTCCAAAATCTAACATAGATTGGTATTCTTATATCTTGATAACCTTTGTTCTATAAATTATGCAAAATTTCTTGATGTTGCGTTTAAAAGGGCAGACTGTGTAAAGCCTCTCCACTTTGATTATACATCGGTTTTGTTTTGCCAAAATATTAAAAAAATCAACTGGTTTAAGAAACTCGTAATGTTGGCCTTAGCATAGTTGGATTATGTGTTGGTGATGATTATGACATTTTCTGAACACAAAGTCTTGAATATTTTGTTTGCAGCTTTTATTGGAATTGTGAATTCTTGTACTTCCCACTAAGACTTTATAATTATGTTTCTCATAGGTATTAGCAGGTGCTATTAACTTACCGTGCCGGATTGCTAGAGGTTGCAAGTATTGTCAGAGAGATAATGCTTCCTCGTGTGTTGTGCGGATTGATGTGGGCAAGTATGCATCTTAATCTTTTGTATTGTGAATGAGATCCATCGAGTAGTCTTCAATTGGATCAAATTTTAATTCTGATAAGCACGTATAGGCATTTTATTCACAACATTTTCCATTAACAAAGATGACACATGAAAATAATATTGATAACTATATTACCACAGTTATGGCAAGCTTGGTTTTTACTTTGCGATTTAATTATGGATTTTATTTGTAAAAGGTGTTTTTTTCTTTCTCTGCGTGTACAAATATACTACCTGAATTTTTGTGTCCCTACCCTTTGAGGCAATTTTTTTTTAAAAAAACTTGGCATGGCTTTTGTAGAATTAAGCAATGCTTTTGACCATGTAAACTGTCTATTGAACTGCTAAGCTTTGTTAGTTTGAGTGTACTGTTGCACGAGTCCATGATAGACCGATTCTTAGCTAGTTTAATCTTTTTACTGTCACTTCTTCTTCTTCTTCTTCTTATTCTTCCACCTGCTGGTCTGCTCTTTTTTTCCCATCCCCCCTTTTTGGTGTTTCTGATAAATTTCAGGTCGTGCTTTCTTCTATCCCCAATCTTTGTATTGCTTTAAGCGGGTATTAATTTAAGCACTTTAAAATAATGATCTGGCACAATTGTATTTACTTTTTCTTTACCGTTCAAAACTTTTATTATATGAAATTTCATTTAGATCAGTCTACTCACTTTTGCTGCTAAAAGAATCAGTGTAAATTTTTTGACTATTTGTTTTTTAGCTGCATTTGACTTCATATAATTATTGGCAGGGAGTGTTTGGTTGATTTAATTGGGAACCCAGGATATCTGAGCAAACCTAATTCTTTGCTGAATGGTCCCTTGTCTATATCCATATGCTCTCCCTTGCGTCTTCCAAAATTCAAATCTGTTAAAATTGCTGAAGATTTTCGTTCCTTGGCCAAACAATACTTCTCAGACTGTCAGTCTCTAAATCAGATATTTGGTGATACTTCAACGGGTAATTAGTTCAGTATTATCTTTTAAAACTTTTATTTAGATGTAAATGGCTGTTCCATTTATGAGCACATCATAATCATTTAAAATTTATCATTTTTTTATTCTAGGCCAAGATGATGGTGAAGATCTTTCTTGTAATCAGAATCTTCGGAACCCGAGCAGAGACTTCGACAAAATATTTCTCAGATTGGAAATTTTGAAAATTCTTTGGCTACTGAACAAGAACAACAGATACAGAGGAATAAACGCATAGAGTTACCTCCTATTTTAGCGCCTTCTAATCTTAGGCACGACAAAAGCATGGAGCTAAGGCTCTTTGAAAACAGCCAAGCTAGGCCAAGTAGATCAGATAGCGAGATAGATATTCCATGGAATCAGATTGTACTAAAAGAGAGAATAGGGGCTGGTATTTTTAATTGTCACTTTTTTTTTCACTTATTTGCCCACATCCTAGAGGAAATGTTTCCATTCACGTTTTTTAGTATATTTATCAATTATTCCAATTTTCTTGTCTCCAGGATCTTTTGGGACAGTCCATCGAGCTGATTGGCATGGTTCTGTAAGTACTACACTCTCAATGCGCCTCATTTGTTTTCAGTACTTGAAGTAGCTGCTGTTCAATATGCCACAGTTTCGTTTTCATAAACAATTTGTTGTGGTCATTCTTTTCCTATAATTCTCATGAACATTATTGTTATGGTTCCATGCTATGTAGATTAACAACTTAGAGTCTTTATAGATATGAAATGTGACTTTCTTTTTTTAGGACGTTGCTGTGAAGATTCTTATGGAGCAGGATTTTCATGCAGAGCGATTTAAGGAGTTTATACGAGAAGTACCTTCCTGTCAAATTTTTCCAGCGACATTCATTTGTCTTTCTTTTAGAATCTTCTTGATGCCTACTATTTGTGACCATTATTTAATGAAATTATGAACTATTACCTATGTTTCTTGTGATAGGTAAGCATAATGAAACGATTGCGTCACCCAAATATCGTTCTATTTATGGGAGCAATTACACAGCCACCACATCTATCTATAGTAACAGAATATTTGTCAAGGTTTTCAATCTTAAGATATTTAGGTGTACCAGTGGTACATGACCTCCAGGTATTGATAAATTCATGTAAATATGCAGAGGGAGCCTGTATAGGCTTTTACATAAACCTGGACCTAGAGAAGTTTTGGATGAAAGACGACGTCTAAATATGGCTTATGATGTGGTATGCTATGCTTCTATGAAAGGGATCTTTTCTTTAATTTTACATTAACTTCTGGAATAATTTACTGTCAAGTGTCTTCTAATATTGGCATCAGGCCCTGCAACAGTTTACTGAGGCCTAGAAATCTTATCTAACTTAATTTATGTTGTGGATCATGAAGGCGAAGGGAATGAATTATCTTCATAAATGTAACCCTCCAATAGTTCATCGAGATTTGAAGTCTCCAAATCTTTTGGTTGATCGGAAATACACAGTAAAGGTGTGTTAAGAGTGCTTTTGTAGGAATTAAGAAATGAGTTTGTGCCTCTCATTTATATGTTTTATAAGACTGATAGCATACTCAAATCATGGCATGACATTGGAATAACGAAGTTGTTCTGTTCATTTTATACAACCGCTGCGCTAAATTTTAGTTGATCTTCTAGGTCTGTGATTTCGGTCTTTCCCGTTTAAAGGAGAATACCTTCCTCTCCTCCAAATCTGCTGTTGGGACTGTAAGTACAGAAAATACAATTTGCATATCTGTAGTGATTTCTATTTTTTGAAAAATATTATTTGTTGCCTTCCTCTATGTCAGCCTGAATGGATGGCACCAGAGGTTTTATGTGACGAGCCATCAAATGAGAAGTCCGATGTGTACAGCTTTGGTGTAATTTTGTGGGAGCTGGTAGCATTGCAACAACCATGGAGTAACTTAAATCCTGCCCAGGTTTATTACAAGCTATTGTATTTGGTACCTTTGTTCAAGGTCCTTGATGTTATTAGAATTAGAGAAAGCCTGTGCATTGGGAAATCGTATTTGCTTAATATCGTAAATTGCGTTACCGTGCCTTTATCTTGACTTAATTGGTAGGTAATGCGGTGGTGGGAATGAGAGGATTCACCAGCCCTGCATATCTTGAATAGTAGCCTTTGCTTTTATGTAAAATATATTCCGTTGGCATTGATTTCTCTTGTTATTACTGTCGGATGTTGATCTGAATAGTTCTTTTCTTCTCAAAAGTGGCTTATGAAAACCTTGCGTGCAGTACTGACAAAAGTTAATAACATCATCTGGGCCTTTGAATTTAGAAGATTTATTTTTTAATAAGTATTATGTATTCTTTCTTCTAATTTCTCAGGTAGTGGCTGCTGTTGGATTTAAGGGTATGAGGTTGGAAATTCCTAATGATATCAACCCTCAAGTAGCTACTTTGATTGAATCTTGTTGGGCTATGTAAGTGGATATGCTTATCTCTTTTTATCCGTTTATAAGACTTCTAACAGCAATGAAACACTTCCATCTTGTTGCAGTGACCCGTCGCGTCGACCTTCTTTCGTTGGTGTCATGGAAACTTTGAAACCTTTGATAAAGCCTCCAACGCCGCAGCCAATTCGTGGAGATATATCACCTCTTACGTAAGAGGTGAAATGATTCCTCTAATGATTTTGATATAATGGGGAGTTGTGTTCTCATTGAAGCAATGCGAGCAGGGCCAGCATTTGCTCAGATCTTTTCCAGGTAATATGGTCAGTTCAATTACAAAGGTACTGATCGTTTATCCGCTGAGTGCTAAATTTTATTCATTTGTGCTTCTGATAAAATGTTTGACCCATGAAGCTGATTTTGTGTTATTCTCAGGGCCGCATTGTGTATCCCTCTTCTTGTTGACTTAAGCAAGGTTGCTATCTGATATTGCAGCCCAAGCTTCAAAATTCCAACCTCAACATCTTTTTCTACATGATAACCAATTGTTTATGCTGAAATATCTTCATTGTTGTATGTATCATTTTTCAAAGTGTAATTAGAATGTTTGGCACACAGAGGAAAAGAATTTTGTGCAGAAATAGATGCAATTCCTTCATTTCTCGGAGGCTCTCAGTTACTCCATGATACATCGCCTTTATGTTAGGTGAAGTAAGCCCGTTAGGGCATGGGAGAATGAAAAATAAACATATTGTGGGGTTTAATATTTTCGTCGGGTTTTTCTTTGTTGGTCATTGTAGGTAAATTTATAGTCCATCTTATAGTCAACTTAACCTTTCATATAAGTTTATGGTTTATTAATTGTCAATGTTGGTGAAGTAGTTAGCTTGTTTGGATGATGGGCTAATGGAAAATAAGTATATTGTTGGGCCTAATATATTAGTCGGGTTAAGTAAAGTTTTGAATGGACCTTGACTATCATCAATTTATTTTTGCTGCCCGACCACTGTAGCGGGTCTATTTATTGGCACAAGTCTTTTGTGGTTGGTTTCTTACCTTGAACGGTATTTAATTGTCTGGTGTACCGTGTACACAGAAGTGGATTTTAAAAAGGTTAGCTGTCTATTTATTGTACTATTCATGCTTGCTTGTTTTTCTGACTACATGAGAAGAGATTTACCCTCTTATTCCAAAGGCTAATAACCTTTTGTGGTGATAAAATTGATAATCTTAATGTTTACCTGGCAATTAAGAGAAACTAGAATTAATTTTTATTATATGTAGTAAAAATAACTAACTCACCTCCAAGTTTATGAAAATTTTTCATAAAAAACATCATTAATCTATTCCAAGTGGATACAATTACGTTCATGGAGCATAAAGTCAATGTAGGCTATAATCATACGACTTTAGAAATGTTAAAGTCATAGACAATTAGTATCTTGCGCAAGTGAAATGAACAATTTACAATATCATATGCTATCTTTACCAAAAAAAGAGGAGAGAATTATAGGTTAACCATCCATAAAAGATCAGATAAGAAAATATTTGAACCCATTAAAATTAATTTAAAATGATCTAATACTTACAAAAAGATCAAATAGAATTAATTTGGACCTTCAAAAATGAACGCTCGCACAACACTTAATGTGGGAGAAAGACTACTATACAACATCCCCATAATTCTTAAAGACCTTATATAGATTGAAAGAATGGTTAAAAATGCAGAAACAATTTAAGCGCAAGGATATGATAAACAAGTACAAATGAAGTACGCAAGACAAGTAGACAATATGATCTCAAGTACTAGTGTGCGTGTGAGGTTTGATAAGTTCTAATATTAGTTGTTACTTGTATTGGTGAACAAATCAAACAAAAAAAGTATTAAATTGACCATAACTTAATAGTATCCTTCGACTGCCTACAAGCATAGAGAAACCGCCTAATCATGTTCTAACCCTTAAACCACAAAGGTTACCAAAGTTCAACCATTTAACCATATTTAACTAAATTTGACCAATTCGGCAAATGTTAAATTACCTTTTTCAATACCGGTTCCACTTAAACAACATTCTATACCATTATAAGAGTAAAACCAACATTGAACAAAAATTTAACAAAGCAAACAACCAAATACATGAAGTTGTCTGAACCTACCGTGTCCACCTGCTCGTTTAGATAATTTCCTTGACCGTTATCAAATTTACTCGGATCAATTATGCTTTGATCATAAAGCATAATCAACCATTTTTCACTATATGTTCATCGACTTGTGGGGTTTGTGTAATTATTCCATGAAATTTAAATTGTCCCAGGTGACTTCCTTACAGTTTCGTTCATCAACTAATGCACATGAGTTGTTTTGCTTTAGTCATCGGCATTAGATAGGTGTGTTCCTTTCTTACTTATCAAGGTGTCCATCTTACAACTTCTAAATGGGGACTTATGTGGATTAGGTAGATCGGCTCAATGGTGGGGAGCAGGTGTAGAAATGTACAAAGTGGCAGGCCTAGTCAAAAGCATGTGTGAGGGTTGCAGAGGGTGCAAATTGGTCATGCACATGTCTGACCATACTATGAATTGTCCGAAGTGGTTCATCTTAAGTTGTTGAAGGAGCAATTTGATCTTATTTTATAAGTGTGCATGGACCTTGCCTATGTTCCTTCAAAATACAGTTCTTTACTTAAAATTATCTGTAAATTTATTCATACTTCCTGTATTCTACAATAATTCAAAATTTTCAATTTTTTGCTAAAAATGCTAAGGAAAACAGTGCTAGGGCATGGAAATGATGTGCAAAAATTATTAAAATGCTAACTTAATATACAAAATATGAGATACGCGAAGTGAGCTTGCCGAGTTAGGACGAGGAGCTTGACTCACCCAATTCTATAGGACTCTTTTGCTTCATCTTTGTTTGGCTTCATGAATGAGGTTTTCACCCAATTTTAAATAGAGGACAGTGTCAGCTGCGTTTTATCAAATCCATCCAATATTGGGCCATTTAGCCTAGTTTTTCCAACTGTTTAAGGAAATTTCAAGGATGAGAACCATTAATGGTTTTCGAAGTGGAAGAGGGAGAAAACCTATGATATAAGTGCCTACCTAAGCTTTTACAAATATAAGTATGTGAGTTTATAGTTTTTACAAATATGAGAGTGAGTAGTATGAGTATGTATAAATTGCACTAGAACTCCTTTACACCCTAAAGTAGTGCAATATAAGTAGGATATTGTGATTGTAGCACATTTTTGAAGATTGTGTTAGGCAATATATGAAAGATGTAAAGGTGTAAGTGTAAGTATGTATGTAAGTATGATGTTTTTGACCCGGTCCGATATTTTTATGATATTAAGCCATGTCAGCCTAAGTTTACTACCTTGAAAGGTATTCTAGAAGTTTTATGAATTCTCGTGACTATTAAAATACTTATTTTCCAGTAATGCTTTATGAGTAGTTATTTTCAGACCAGTTCAACTTGTGATTACTGACTTCCTATATATATGTAGGTGTGTATTCATGTCTGTAGCTGACGGAGGTGTACGGATCAAGAAGCTCATGATAGGGATGGTACCATATATATGTACTGTACTGAGTGTTATATCGGATCTATGTATTAGACTGTATGACTTATGTATTTTGGGATTATGGGACTTGTGTATTTTGGGAACTATGGGTTACATGATGTATAATGATGGGCATGTGTCAAAAAGCCCATGTTAGTGTACTTGATATGTTGCGTGTGATCTATGATTTGTTACCTTATTATTATTATTGTCATGGAGGGTGTTAACTTTGGGCCATTCTAATGTTCATCTTCAGGGTGTGTAAGCCTTAAAATCGTGGAACATGACAAAGAGCAATTAAAGTATGCGTATTTGGATGTTGTTGTATGTATGTGATAGAGAAACATAGACTAGATGAGCTTACAGTTTATATCGCTTGAAGGAATCCTAAAGACCAAGTGTTAGGGTATAATGAACTGACACATGATGATGCCTCTGGTATGTGGAACAAGTATCCACAACCTAATGTTTACTTTATTGTAAATCAACATCATCTAAGAATAAGTTACCTAACTCAAAGGTTAAAAATAAGTATAAGAATCGAATTATGCATCCACATTATGACAAGCTCAAGCTCAAGCTCTTAGCTACATTGAGGGTGTTGCCTTCATTTAGCTCGAAGTGATCATTACATTTGTAAATTCTCCCTCTTTTGCTGGGTAGATGCTGCCTCTCTCGTGATTCAAAGTGCTCATATTAGGAATGTTTAATATAAGAACCTTCATATGATAGTATGACCAATATATATTTTATGAAAACCCAATAAGGTTACAATCGTAAGCTAGCTTGAGAGTTGAAATCCACCTCCATAAAGTTTATACTCTAGTTGTCCAACGAATAGTTTTCAAAGTTATCACATTAAGCATGAAATTCCAAAATATCTTTTATTAGTCATTGACAAATTTTACAAAGAAAAAATTGTATATGCTGAAAATAAAGAGTATTATACTGGCGCTATTCTACTCAAGAGAAGTAAAATAAAACGAAATAATATTGGCAAAAGGTCAATATTATATTATCGATTTTAGGTCAACCAAAGAGAGATTTGGTATGTTAATGTCCCTTTGTATTTCTTTCTATAGTTTTCTATTTTTTTACTTGTTTATTTAATTTGGTATTTGTTTTTCTAGCAATACACATATGTCAAATTAATTGATTTGTCTTTATATTCTGATCAAGAACATTTATTCCAGTGTCTTATCTTGTAGTATCTCCTGAAATAAGTAGTTTACAATATCTTCTATATGTCAACATTGCTAGTTTATATTATCATATTTGCAGTGCATCACCTTTTGTTGAATATTTTGTGTCTCATCAATTTATTGTTTAATATTATCCATGAGATGTATTTTCAGATGTGATAATGCAAAAGTTTCATGTAAGTTTGTTCTTATTCATCTCTTAGCCTATGTTATTTTATTTTATTTATTGTTAAGTACATGATTCATTTGCGATCCAGTCAATTCATCATTTAATCATTCTGTTGGGTTTAATAAAGAGAACTTTTTGTTGGAAATCTAAATTTGTGCTTTGCTAATATTTGGGGTCTTTACATGAACTCCAACATACAACGCATTTTAGCCGTTGTATTTACATCCAAAGGTTTAAGTGTGGTAGTTTTACTAATATAGGTATTTTTAATGTAAAACAATTATTAAATGATTAGTAACTATCAAGACCATAATATGAGTTAATTATCACAATTTTATGGCCGATATTTACTCTATGCAATGTACAAGCCGAACAAATCATCATAGGCACCCAAAGTTCTCACTTTGGTGTAGCATGTAACTCATTGGTAAGTACCCAAATGGTCGGGATGAACATTTGGATAATGGTCTTTTCAGTTTCCAGCATAAGAGTTTATAAATATGTGCTTCCTTCACATAACTAGGTGTGCTTGAGCTGAAGCAAGTTCTTTGTAAATAAAAAGAGGGTTATAATGCTTAAGAGGGGGAGTAAATAGTGAGGGAAGGTTAGGGATAGAGTGACAAAGATCAAAGACAAGATTGGTGCAATCCTTATTTGTTGGTGTTTTCTTTGGTGTGTTTTATATTGATTGTCCTCTCATGTTTTCTTATCCTTAGTTTACCACCTTTTATTGCTATTAGTTGATGGTTTCTCTATTTTTGTGATTGGTGATGTATTGATGTATACCAAGAGCATGAGCATAATCTTGATGTTTATTATACCCATTATTGGTTAATAGTGGAAGGATATTTGGCTTACTTTGCCTTGATTTCTAAGATGGAGAGTAAGTGTGTCTAAATGATTTGTAGGGGCTCATGAAGCATTGTTTCTATTAGA
>JAURVB010011575.1:0-16669 GCA_033002965.1 Piper betle | reverse complement strand
TTATATATAATATATTCTTTTACAAAAAGTTTGTAAAGTTTTTATTTACAAAATCCAACATTCACTTATGCGAAGATATTTAAGGTAATTCAATTTTTTAATCTTATTCTTAATTTTTCTACCACTTGATAATATACAAAACATTCGTTCTTTTATAGTAAAAAGCTCATATTAATAATTCTATCCCTTAAAATAATGATTTATATGAGATGATCAGACAAAATACTATTTTAAATTAAACATTTTTAATGAATTTTATCATTAGTAAAAAAATACTTATAAATAATATATTCTTTTACAAACAGTTTATAAAATTTTCATTTACAAAATCCAACATTCACTTATGTGAAGATATTTAAGGTAATTCAATTTTTTTAATCTTATTCTTAATTTTTCTACCACTTGATAATATACAAAACATTCATTCTTTTATAGTAAAAAGCTTATATTAATAATTTTGTCCCTTAAAATAATAATTTATATAAGATGATTAGACAAAATACTATTTTAAATTAAACATTTTTTAATGAATTTTATCATTAGTAAACAAATACTTATATATAATATATTCTTTTACAAACAGTTTATAAAATTTTTATTTACTAAATCCAACCTTCACTTATGTAAAGATATTTAAGATAATTCAATTTTGTAGTGTTATTCTTAATTTTTCTACCCCTTGATAATATACAAAACATTCGTTCTTTTATAGTAAAAAGCTCATAATAATAACTTTATCCCTTAAAATAATGATTTATATGAGACGATCAGACAAAATACTATTTTAAATTAAACATTTTTTCAATGAATTTTATTATAAGTAAAAAAATACTTATACATAGTATATTCTTTTACAAACAGTTTGTAAAATTTTCATTTACTAAATCCAACATTCACTTATGCGAAGATATTTAAGGTAATTCAATTTTTTAATCTTATTCTTAATTTTTCTACCACTTGATAATATACAAAACATTCGTTCTTTTATAGTGAAAAGCTCATATTAATAACTTTATCCCTTAAAATAATGATTTATATGAGATGATCAGACAAAATACTATTTCAAATTAAACATTTTTAATGAATTTTATCATTAGTAAAAAAATACTTATACATAGTATATTCTTTTACAAACAGTTTGTAAAATTTTCATTTACTAAATCCAACATTCACTCATGCGAAGATATTTAAGGTAATTCAATTTTTTAATCTTATTCTTAATTTTTCTACCACTTGATAATATACAAAACATTCGTTCTTTTATAGTAAAAAGCTCATATTATTAACTTTGTCACTTAAAATAATGATTTATACGAGATGATCAAACAAAATACTATTTTCAATTAAACATTTTTTTAATGAATTTTATCAGTAGTAAACAAATACTTATATATAATATATTCTTTTACAAACAGTTTGTAAAATTTTCATTTACTAAATCCAACATTCATGTATGCGAAGATATTTAAGGTAATTTATTTTTTTAATTTTTCTACCATTTAATAATATACAAAACATTCATTCTTTTCTAATAAAAAGCTCATATTAATAACTTTATCCCTTAAAATAATGATTTATATGAGATGAACAGACAAGCTACTATTTTAAATTAAACATTGTTTAATGAATTTTATCATTAGTAAAAAAATACCTATGTATAATATATTCTTTTACAAACAGTTTGTAAAATTATTAAATCCAACATTCACTTATGCAAAGATATTTAAGATAATTCAATTTTTTAAATCTTATTCTTAAGTTTTCTACCACTTGATAATATACAAAACATTCGTCCTTTTCTTAAAAAGATCATACTAATAACTTTATTACTTAAAATAATGATTTATATGAGATGGTCAGACAAACTACTATTTTAAATTAAACATTTTTTAATGAATTTTATCTTTAGAAAAAAATACCTATATAATATATTCTTTTAAATTAAACAACTATAATTGTAGGTGGGATCATATCAACTAATTATCTCTTAAATTTATAATGACTCACACAATACATCTTTAAACTAAACATTTACAACGACATTTATTGCTAACGAAAACCAGTTATATATAATAATATACTTCCAAATCAAACAACTATAATAATAGTAATAAAACTAGAGCAAGAAACCGGTGAAACATGAACGAATGCCGGAGATAAACCATAGTCAGCCATTCAGGATGAATAAGAACTAAGAAAGGCAAAAATGACAAGGATGAAAGAACCACGGTTCCACTCTTGATTGATACATAAAACCATTATGAGTTGAGGTAGCCGTGGCCTTTAGACAGAAAATGTTGTATGTGAAAAATATTAAAACATAATTTTTTTAAAGTAAAAAAATAGTCGACGGAGGACAGGGGACTGTGTGAATAATATTTAGAGCGCTATTTATTAAGCGTTCGTTTAGTTGGTACGAAAATAATGTAAATATAAATAAATTTTCATATAAAATGATAATGTAATAAACCAAAATGACATAAAAAATTTAAAATTTTTTATATATTTAAATAGTAAGAAATTAAAATGAAGGTAAACTATTTCTTCTATGTGCAGTGCATGTTATTCCCAAAATTTCTCCCAATTTTTTTTAATTTTTATAAAAAAATATTATTTTATAAGATTTGTATATGGACTTATTTTGATTAAAATTAAAATCGGTCAAAATTTTTTTGACAAAATTTTAAAACATGCACATAAAAAATTTTCGGTGACCTCCATTCTATTAGGACAAGAAAATAGACATTAACAAACAAAAACTCTAACAGATAAAAGAACACTTTTTGGCTCATCTAAACGGGACGCTGCTGTCGTTTTCTGTGATTGATCTACGATAGGAATCGGCGTTTAGAGTTGGAGGAGCCAGAAATTTTTCTAAAAAAAAAAAATGTTGGAGGACATGTGAAAGGCGTCAAAAGCGTAAAACACGGCACCGACTGTTCGACCTCTTCCTTTGTTCCATCCACTCCTTCCATGCCCAGTCGCCGGAAAACTTCCCTGATTCCCCCGTCCGCCGTCCGTACCTCCCTCCGCCGCCGACATTCCCCGCCGGCCAGCCCCCTCAACGTCTTCCCCCGCCTCTCCTCCGAGCCACTGCTTCCCGGTCTTCCTTCCCCCGGCGCCCCTGCTTCGCCCGCCGACGCCCTCCCGACCTCCTTCCCCCGACATCAGACATGGACGGAGCTCTTCACCTCCTCCTCTCACCATTCCCTCCCTTCCTCTCCCTTCAACCTCGAGGTCAGAGCTTCCCTCCTTTCATGGATTCTGGTCAACAGCTCTTTTCCTAATGTATTGCGTTGACGACTGTGGTGTTGTGTGATCCGTTGTGTAGGCGTACTGCGGGGAGGATCGGAAGGTGGTGGTGAGCGTGAGCGTGGAGGGCAGCCCTGGGCCTGTGCGGACGATGGTGCCACTGGGGGCGACGGTGGACGAGACCATCCAGCAGGTGGTAGAGCAGTATCGGCGCGAAGGTCGAAGCCCCCGGCTTGATGAGCATCCTTCCAGCTCTTCCACCTCCATGTTCGACCTCCATCACTCTCACTTTAGCCTCGAGAGTACTAGCTCACATCTTCCTCAATCATCTACATCTGATCAGAAATTTGTTCCCCTTATTTTGATTGCTAACACTTGATATGATCTTTTATAATTGGAGGTTGCAGGAATTGATGGGAGGGAGAGGGTAGGAGAGGTGGGGAGCAGGAGCTTCTACCTTCGCAAGAGCCGGACCAGTGCCAGTGACGGGGAAGTAGTGGGAGATGGAGGTGGAGCCCTGCCGGCCGTGCTGGCAAGCTATGTGGCGAAGAGGATGAGGAAGATCGGGAGGAGGACGAAGAAGATATGGACTCTTCTTGGTTGTATGTCTTGTGAGTGATGATTGGTCGCTAGTACTGGTCTCGCCGGCTATCATCTCGTCGGAAAGGCTGCCGGAGGGATCCTATCGGCAAGTTTGACTCATCTAATATTATTATATTTAAAGATTATGATAAGTTTACGGTTATTATCGATAATTAATTTTGACCATTCTGCCGAAATTTTCCTTGATGAGTATGGCTTATTATTGTTGGTTCATGGCTTACTTTATGAACTAGCTACTGACTGTACCTGCGCTTTAATTTGCGCGACCATACGTTTGCTATTACGTTGTTACATAAATCTTCTAAAACATGTTTTTTTTTAAAAAATATCTTCTAAAACAGGCTAAAAGTTCCCTTAAAAAACCATGTTAAAATTCTGTTTCTTATTTAATTATATTTTAAATCATGTTGATCGATAGTAAATTATAGACAAATCAAAGTAAAAATAAGTTAAGTTACATAAATTATATATATATATATATATGAGAAAAATTAAAGTGAGTTATAAACTACACATTTAATTTAAACTATTTTATTGGATCCCACAAAATTAGGTTTATATATATCAAAAATAGAGTGCATAGGTAGGAGTGTGATATAATTTTATCTTGTTTTATATCAATATGACTTATTTTTATTTTTTAAAAAATACACTAGTTAATAGATGTTTAAATAAATTTTTATTACAATTATTTTCATAATTAAGATGAAATAATTAAAAGTATTAGATTGAGTTGAAAATTTATAATTATTTTTATTATTTATTTTTTATTTATCTACGTAAATTTTGAGTTGTGGAATCTACTTAATTATTTCAAATAAAATGTGTAACTCATATAAATTATATGAGTAGTAGTTCATGCATAAAAGGTGCCTGACAATCAAGGTTGGGCGGCCGAGCCAGCAGTCAGCGGCTAAATCTAACGATCGAACCCAAAGTACAACATAACGTGCTCAAGTCATTTATTTAAAAGTGATCAATCACGTTGAAAATTTACAATTAATTCTCGCTTATAAACTACATCTTACCCTATTAGATATGAAATGTAGAATTGAATCGAGAGATTTTACAATTCATCCACCTTAAAAAATTTTGTTCTTAAAATCTTATAATTGGCCTATTATAACGCTAATTCAAGTGATTTCTTTGCCGGTAACCAGTTACATAGTCAACGCCCTTCGTCTAGCTCAGCATCTAATACAAAATTACATTACTTTGACACCATTTAAAATGACCAAGTCCACAATGAACATAATATACTTAAGGTATTTCTTTAAAAGTAAGAACATCTTAACCTAGTAAGTAATAGATGTGAAATGAATCTGAGAGATCTCACACCAACAATGGTCAACCTGCTACCTGCGATAATGCGGGTGATAAGGCAGCTAGATTTGGCTACCCCATAGTGGGAGGTGGCCGGCCACCGATAAGGGACAGTGAGTGCCCCCCCTTAAAAAAAAGTTAAAGATTTTTTTTTGCTTTTAATTTAAGGGGTAGTTTTAATATTTTAATTAAATTTCCTTTTTTTGGTAATATGCTTTAATTCTCCCACCACCTGATTATATTAAAAACTATCTTCCCTTCTCTTAGTGAAGAGTTCATAAAAATTTTATACTTATAAATCTTGTTTTTTTGCTGCTCGGGGATTGTTGATTCTAAAGAAATGTTGCATTCTTCCCATAACTTCCTTCCATACAAAATAGCATATTGCTTCCCTGTTATTTGTATTGCTAATTTTGTTTCACATTTTCAATGGCGTTTTTATTTGTTTTATTTGTTTGTTTTTTAATGCCATCTTTACACTACTGGTGCATCCATAACTTAACAAAGCTTTTGAAGAGATGACTTAATAAGCCGATCAAGTTGCACGTACTGGTTGTTATAATTGGTCGCATGACTAATCCAAAACTATGTTGGATGATGAAGGCATGTCTAGATAGATTAGTAGGTTCACGAGTCATAAAAGAATTTAAAGGATGAATTTTTTTAAGGTGACTCAAATGTAAGATACCCTTGATATTAATATTTATTAGGATAAGATTTAAAATATTAATCATAATATGCTTAAAATAATTAGATTATTTTTTTACAGAGAGAGCACTTAGTAAGTGGATACATTCTCATTTAAAAAATAAGAAATTCAACCAATCAAGATATAATAAAAAAATTAAATCACTAAAAATTTTCTCTTAATTTAATTAAAGTTTATATTTAAATTGGAGTCCATAAATAAAATAGATCTCTATCTCATTACACATAGTGTGCCATCTTACTTTTAATATATACTATTATCTATTCTTATTAATAAACGTAGAATTAAATATTAACTTACATTAAAAATAGGAGAATCAGTCAATTAAAATATAATGCAAAAAATACAAATAAAATAAATCATAATTATTTTATATTTTTAAAATTAAAATCTATCTCTAAGTTAATAAGTGATTATCACTTATAATCAGATAAAAAGAAATTTTATCTCTAAAACATATATAATTATCATCTATCTCATGGTTTAATATGAAAAAAATGAAACTTGATTTTTAACATTTAAATGTATCTCTAATATACCCCTCATTTCGATACATCATACCGAGTAATTTATAATAAGTGACATGCCACTTATATCACATAAACTAGAAAATAAATCGTCAAATATTGGTTTTTACGGTCCCGGTCCTTGAGCGAGGTACGTGGCGTACAATTACCCGTTCTATTTCCTTCATTTTTTTATATCCTTGCACAAGAAGCCTACCAAGTCTATGCAACTACACAACGTGACATTGACTCTCTAACTTCTTAGACTAGTTTTTGCCGACAAGTTTAGCTTTGTACCTTGCAAAGCACTTTTCCTTCATAAATTGAAGGCTCCTCCAACACCTTATTCTCCACACTTCCTCACTAGTTCCCCTGACGGTACCAGCCTCCTTTAAAAGCCAAGTTTTTTAAGCTAGCAATGATAAATTTGCAATCTCCATCGCTACTACAACACCTCTATTCTCGAGCCATGTTGCAGTCCGCAGTTGACATTTTATTGCACTCACCTTCCAACTCTGTTCTCATATTTTGCCTCTGCAATTTGATCATTGCTGCCATCTTCATCTCTGGTAAGAAATCAAATTCGACCCATCTTATCTGCCAACCATTGCCCATTGCGAATTTTCCTAAATGGGATTGTGAAACTAGTGCTGATTCGGCTGTGGAATTAGAGGAAGAAGAGGGGGATCAGAGCAGTACTGTGAAGAATATGATGAGTTTAAAAGAAGAGCAGACGAGTTCATTGAGAAGATTAACCAAAGATGGAGAAGAGAGCAGCTGCTCATGGCCAGGTCTGTAACGTAAAGCCGAATTGGTCGACGACGAAGCTGTTGGCATGAGTCATGATGTAATTATTTTTAGCCCCAGATTGCCATTGCTCGAATTGGTCGACGACGAAGCTGTTGACAACGAATTATTTTTAGCCCCAGGGGGTGGGGGGGGGGTTACTTAAATTGATACTCTTAATTACATTTATAAATTTATATTAATGGGTTGAGGTGAAATAAATTTTTTAAGTGTGAATCATATTTACATAATTTTTATACGATTTATATTCATGCCCAAAAAAACACAATAAGCTTGTTAATTAAATTATACACCTCCCACCCACCTAAATCTAATTTGTAGGCTTATTGGCCTAAAAATAATTTTTGTACGATTCATACTCAAGTCCAAAAAACACAATAAGCTCGTTAATTAAATTATACACCTCCCACCCACCTAAATCTAATTTATAGGCTTATAGGCCTAAAAAATAAAAGATATAAGAGATTCATAATATATTTACAAATTAAATTCATTAACTAATGTAATCTCATTTGCAACAGATTAACAATGAAATATTAGTCTTATTGGTAATCTACTCTAACAATGTAAATTAGATCTATAGTTTCACTAGCCCGGTAAACAATTAACTTGCACTTATTTTGTTGGTTTGTTTTATTTCTTTTATGATCAATGTTTATATATAATCTACAAATATTTTAATAAGTGTAAAATATTTAGCTTCGATTTTTGAGTCGAGTTAAAAATACGTGTGCTCGTGTTCTGAAGCATGAATAAAATTTTGGCTTGACTTTGAGCTAGACATGGAACAGATTAGAACATGATCAAGTTATTATTTGTACCTATTTTACATCATTGAAAAAATTGTATGTATATGTAAAAATGTCAGATTTTGGCACATAGTTTTTAGATAATCTTCCTTCCTCCATACCGGAAAGTTTACATTACTAAAAAAATTAATTGTGATTTAGCAAATACTAATGGTAAGTTACTGAGAAAAATTTTACTTTTGTTTACAAGGGTAGCTTTCGCCTTCACTAACGAACTAAGACAGCTTATAAATCAGCACTTACCCAACGGTTAGATTACATCAACGGCTGTATAATATATTTTCTTAATAAGTAGGGGTAAAATTATAAAATGTAAATTATAATTATAATGAGAAATCTAGATGAACCAATGAAAGATGCGTAATAATAAAATATACTTAGCATAATAATAGTATATCATAAAAATATTTTTTATTTTTAAATTATATTCCAAAATTATGACTACAAATTTTTATTTTTTCCATTAATTTATAATTTCTGAATTCTAAAATTATAACTACTCTTCTTTATCTTAATTATATATTTATAATAAATATTCTATTAATGATTTTTCTTGAATTTGTTGAATGTTAGGACAAACTTAGATTACCTCGATGAATAATATTAAATTATATAAACTTTCTTAATAAAGAAGTGAGATAGTTGAGATGGTAAGTATTCAAGTTGATGACCTCTGAATCTACATTGATTGCAGTTTTTTGAAGTGAGATACTTTTGAGTTTTAATCAAGCCGATTTCGAACTCACGAACGAGCTAGGTTCGAGGTCAGAAAAATTAAACTGTTCAAGTGTATTCGAACTCGAGTCGAGTTCGAACACATAAAAGATATTCGAGTCAAACCCGAACATGTATGTTCAAAATTCGTTTGATCTCGAGTTGAGTTCAAACTATTTGAGCCGAGTTCGAACACAAGTTGAGCTCGGCTCGCTCGCTCAATTAGCACCCCTATCAATGCATAACAATTTGAAAGATTTAGACTCATAAAATTAGAATATAGTTTTCTTTAAAAAGATACCTTCTTTTGAATAATATTATTAGTTGTATTTTATGTTCAAGTAATTGTTGTATATGTTATTTACCTATATTGTGTAGATTTTATTTTTATCATATGCACTTAAAAAATTGTGAGATTCCGGGTTAGGCGGGTAAGAAAATAATAATAATAATAATAATAATAATACAATAATAATAATAATAATGACATAGTCATATAATAAAATGACTCATATAATGAACCAACACAAAATAAAAGTGGAAGAGTACTACACTATGTGAATTTCCAACCACCTCAAGAAGGAATTATTGCCGCTAATATTTATTTTTATAAAAAAAATTAACTAGACAGTAATGGAACCTATATAAAAATTGAGAAACTATTTAAACTAATTTACGTGGAGTTGAGTGCCAGCGTAGTAGCGTACGAATCAAGAAAACATAAAGATGGCTAAGCTGAATGGGATATAACCATGATGTATTTTTAGGGACGAAAATTTATAAGTTGGAGAGATTGTAAAATCCGGTTTTAGTGTAGGTTAGATCAAGGGAACGTATACAAGCAAGGCTAGGTGGTAGCAAACCCTATGAGCTAATTTTCCTTTAAGTGTTATCTATGATCATGGTTAGAGATAAAGTAAAAAATTAAAGAGATTATTTATGGACGTGGTTAAAGATAAATATATATATGGAGGATATGGGAGATTTTGATTTAGAACTTTTATGGCCTGTTTTAGGGGGAGTTGTTGGGTTGATTAGAGATGGTTAGGGATGAGAGCTAATCTGAAATCACCATAGTGATCTATGTAAGTTTTTGGGCATGAGACGGATAAGGGCCAAAGCCTCTCCCTCGTTGGTGCTAGCTATACCTTCCTTTTTTATTTTCTCTTCTTCCTTTCTGGTACCTACTTCTCCTCCTTCCCTATCATAGTTTAGAGCATTATCATGGGCATATGTCATCTTTGATTTTATTTTGACTCTACTGTATTTCATGCACTCATGACGTTTGTGATAGGATGGCAACAGATTATGTATATGGGTTTGATCGGTGATCTAGTACCTCATGCGAGTACAAGTTGAGGCCTGTCCTTCTGATGTTTGTTTGAGGAGTGACTACGTCTCTATGGGATGTTAACTAGTTGATTATAAAGCTATAAATTTTGGTTCGCTACCATTTTGATGGTGCATATGATTAATGTGAAATAATTGTGAAGACAAAGGTATATGGGTAGTCATGCATGAGAAAGGGTTTTAATTCCTATGGCTCGGTAGTGTTTGATTTCTCTTGGTGATGACATTCTATATGCTCCTGTTGTTATCTAATTGGGTTATCGGTTGTTAGCAATGGCTAGAGTGCTATATTATGTGTTTAATTATATATTGGGAGTTGATATGATTTTTTAACCGGATGTAGTATGCTTATTAGTTAATTGATAGCTATATATATAGTTTTTTATTGGAATTAATTAATATTTGTTCCACATTCATAATTGTTTCCTTGCTTGAGTTCCTCTTAGTTATTACCCCCTGATTAAAGTTCTAATTTATTTTATTGGTTTGTATACGTTAAGCAAGGGGTTGCATGTTATTAACTACATTTAATTTAATTAGTCTATTATATTACACGTTTATGAGAACTGACTGGTTTAATTAACTTGGCTTTGATTTGTTAATATGACAATAATAATTAAATGAAAAGGGGTATTGCTCATTGCACGTTATATGGTAATTTGGGGTAGTAAAATGTCCAAGTCAAGTTGTATATTTTAATGAAATTAACATAGATTAAACGGTTGTTCTTGCCATTTGGTTGTTTTGGGGTGAACTTAACCGAGGTGAATGCTAGGGTTGACATGTCTAGGTGCTATGCATGAAATTTAGTTATGTCATGGACCTAGCTAGGGCGGTTGGCTAGCCGAGCTCGCCTTGTGCTCGAACTCGACTCGAATAGTTTAAAGTTTATTCGAACTCGACTCGAAATCGAACGAGTTTTGAGCATATATGTTCGAAATTGAGTCGAATATTTTTTTATATTGTTTGAGCTCGACTCGAGCTCGAATACACTTAAACTATTAAATTGACTCGAATATTTTAAGAACTCAAAATTGGCTCATTTGGGAGCTCGATACCAGCTCATTTATGAGATCAAAATCAGCACATTTATAAGCTCGAAATGAGCATTGGTATGGGGTACTGTTGGCATCGGCTCGGCAAGCCTGACATGTCTATGACGTCGACAAGGTCGGCGGAGGCAGTGGCTCGCCAAGAAAAAGGCAAAACAGGGGCAGTCGGTGATGGGGTGACGAGATCCGGCATGGATGAGCGGCGCTGGGCTCCACTCTAGTCAGGGAAGGTTGCGGGAGGGTCGACAATGTCAAGGCAGTGAGTGGATGGTGGCGGCAATGGGATCGACGACGGGAGTGCAGAGCAGTCGTGGTGGCTTCGCCGCATCGTGGAGGCCGGACGACGAGCAGACAATGGAAGGAATGGTCGGCAATGTTCTGGCAGTGACTGATGGAGTCGATCGACAGTGGTGCAGCGGTTGGAGGTGGCATTGGCAATAGAGAAGGAGGGTCGCATTGAGGGTTGGGGGAATGAGAAGCGTCTGGGGGGAAGAAATGGGCCGGTGTTGATATCATAAATAAAAATTAATTCTTCTTCGACTTGAGACAAAAATAATAACTAACTCGTAATAAATCTTTAAAAAATTCAAAAAAATAGAGAAAATCCCATAAAAATAATACACAACATAATACCACAATAACATATCCTATAACTAATAACCCACCCAAACTACCCTATAACACGTCCTTATACATTATTCGGTCTAAAAATAATTCTAAGATCAAATACATATAAAAAATGTATCACATATTTTCATATACTTTGATAATTCATTTCTCATCATTTTTTTGGCATTTTCATCATATACTCAAGTATATTTGACCCTTATTGCTCATAATTCACAGCTGGCCTTGGCTCAGCATGCGGTGTATAAAACTGATTTGACTCGAACCAACTGGTTCATTAATGTAAATCTTTGACTTGAGTCTCGGGTTTTACACATGAGCTTACTGATGGATGCCAGATCATGTAGGAACTTGATTATAGGTATGATGTTTTTATATATGTATTTTTATCTTAGTAATGAACTGTAAATCTTTTGGCTATCTTATCCATGTTTTGATGGTCCGTCCGTCTTTTATATAAGTCATAGTAGCATAATTTGTTAACCTTATGATTTTAATTAATTAAGCCATGATAAACAATTAATTGTTATGGCAGAGATCTTCTGCAGGTAGTAGACTCATGTTAATTAAAATTGATTTTTGCTCTTTTATTATAATAAAATTATTTTTAAAATTTATATTAATAGTCAATAATAAGATTTATCTTCGATTTTAAATGTATTTTGAATAGGCAAGTGATATTATGTATATTATTATATTATATTATTGAGTCGAGTTCGAGTTATAATCGACCTAAGTCAAGTTGAACACTGCTTCGCTCAAACTTGACTCGTAAATTCGAGCTCGAGCATTTAAATGTCTAGTTGAGCCGAGGCAAACGCCAAATGCTCAAGAGCTAGCTTACTCGATTAGTCGTGCTAAACCTAGACTGCTTTGTCGTTGATTGATGCATGAATGAGTTAAAATCTATTTTTATTGTTGTCGTGTTAAGTGGTTTGCCTATTAATTGTTCTTATTTTATACATTAGTTATGATTAGGATAAAGATATATAACTAGTTATTATTAAATTGTTGCAGTGCTATAAGTTGAATGACCAATTAACTTATTAATTAATTGATTATAATACAATTAAAGATCTACTCATAAGGGTAATTTGTAGTTTGATAATACGGACAATTCCTAATTTTAATATTAGTTGGACTTGACCATGCAGTCAATTAAATAAGTAATGTAACCACTAGTGACAGTAGATTCAAAACAATTAATTAACCAAGTAAATGATTGAGGAAATGTATACAAAGTTGCTGATTTAACAAGCTATTTAACTAAATATTGCCAGATAATTTAAGTTATCTCTTACTTAAATTATTATGCATGATATTGGTTTGATTAAATAAATCTTTGCCTAGCTTGTGATACCCATAATCTGGCTCACTCGCGAACATAATCAAAATGTCACATGTCCGGAGCAAATCTACTCTCGGCATCTGAAGATGGAAGATGTCGATTATTATACATGAATGAATGCACGTAACTCGAATATGTTACTACATAGATGACACGATAATTAGTTTAAGAAATAAAATAATTACGATAAAATCGACAAAAAATTAGAAAATAAAACAAACAGACATCTCCCTAAAAGTGCAATTAGGGGCCACCCTGTCAAATCAACATATATAAATACATAAATCCAGATACATTCATTGCACTATATTTTTCACACAAACATTTAATTCGAACACATCAAAACATTCTTGACATTTGGGTCCTGACAACTTGTTCATTGTTCATTTTATTCACATTTCACTTTTATTATTCAACTAGCACACTAATATCTATTTCAAATCATAATATCACTATCCATTTCTATTTACCACAATCTTCATCATAAATATTTCATTTTTCAAAATGACATAACAAAACAATAAAAACAGTCAAAACAAACATTCGATCGGCGTGAGTGTGTGTGTGCAAAGCAGGTTACTGCTCCTCCATCCAAACTAGCGTATCCAGTATTTAATCCTCACCTACATATATATAAAGAAAAACGTTAGTAACGAGTGTTATTGGTCCAGAAATATAACTACATAGCAAACTGGCAAATGAGAGCTGACTCTCATTTTGAAGAAAACCTTTATATACTTCTCGTGAACACTCCTAAGGGCATCTATTGAGGAGCCATCGGGCTGTAGACCCGATAGCGTCCCGAACTGACTGGCCTGATGCCTCTCTCGGCATTTTCTCATTTTCCTGGTCCCTTGGGACTACCAGTATATCCTAAGCCCTCTCCTTTCCTCCATAATTCTCCTGGCCTTGAGCACGAAAGTCGAGTACTCTCAGGCAGTCGCCTTTAGTACCCTTTGAACCACAAGTCCAAACATGCGCTGTACTAAACAGTACCTGTAAACCTCTATGTTTTTTCGGGTGTGAGGAACTCAAAATGGGAGTTGTCAGGATCCCTCGGGATTGGAACAACCTGCTCACTAATCCAGAGCCCACTTTGACTGGCACGTGCACCCACTCATGGTACGTGCGAGTCGATTTTCCCATCTCTCGTCTCACTGAAAACTCGATAAAACTATATATAGGTCTAGGAAGGGATTTATATAATATGCCCGAAGGCAAATACGGTGGATCTTATTTTCAAAATCAAACTCGAGGGATCTCATCCTTGAGGGTTATTAATCCAGAAAATCAAATGATTAAATGACCCGGGTTAAGCGAGATTAGATAAAATGCCACTTAACCTGTCCTACAAGTAATAAAACAATGTACACTAGAATAGAGCGTAAAACAATGAACGAATCCTAAATGGACCTGGTAGAAGCTCCAAGTGTGTCCCTCGTGCCTAGGCAGCGGGCTCTTACTTCGTACCTACACATCAAACTAAAAGCTAACGCCCTACTGAATAATGCATCAAACATCCTATAGCATACACACATCAATATCATACATCAATCACACATAAGTTTTCCTATGCTACATTGCATTAGATTACAATAATTATTTAGTTTACCTAATTAGTTTCTTAACATTCATTTTAATACACTTCATTCAAGCAATTCATATTTTTATTTACAATAAAAAATATCTAACACAGCAATTCATCAATCCTAGCATGTCATGCTAACAATTGTCAATTTTAAATAATTAAATAGGAGTTAATTATACCTCCCGTCGTCGGCAATAGGCGACGACTAGGGTTTCGTCGCCATGTCTCGGGGCTCGAATTCGGCACTCGTCGGCATCTGAAGTTCAATCGGGTTTGACTGGATGAGCTTGACAGAAGATCTGGCGAATTCCAGCGAATCTTATTTTTCGGCAATTTCTAGTTGTTTTCAGTGAGAGTTTCGAGGGGTTTTCTATTAGTTTCCAATGGTTTTTCGGCAAACTGTTGCCTGCAGCGGCTACCGATGGGATGGTGGTGGTGTGGAGTACTGTTAGCACCTGCTTGGCAAGCCCGACGCACCTATGATGTTGACAAAGTTGGCGTAAGCATCGGCTCACCGAAAAAGGGTAAAACAAGGCAGTCAGTGGAGGGCTGATGAGATTTAGCCAGATTGGGCGGCGCTGGTGTAACACCCCAAATCCGGTCCACGCTCATGAACCGAACCGGCATGTTACAGGCCCCGGTTAGGTCCGCTAACCCGAACCTAACTCATGCGGATCCAATCTCGGCGTCTTAAGATGAAGATACGATCCATCATGAATGAATAAATGTGCAAAATCCTAACATGGTACTACATGAATGACATGCAAATTAAATTTCACGCCATCACAATCACGAGCAAAATCGATGAAAATTCTAAAGTAAAACTGACAGAGTCTCCCCTAAAAGTGCAATTAGGGTCTACCCTGTCAAAACAATACATACCAATATATATACATATATCAACAATTTTAATCACACATAATTTAATATACTATATATTCATCATAGGACTTGGGCCACACTTCTGCTGCCCACTCTGATCATATCTCACCTCTTATCATCATGTCTTAGCATCATCTCATTTCATTTAATCATATCCTATCATGCCTCAAACATTTAATCATAGCATTCACAAAATAATAACATAATAATACAATATTAAACATTCAGAAATCTAACATGTGTGTGCACAAGACCTCATTGCTCCTCCGTCCAAGCTGGCTCATCCATCTCGTGCTTATCACCTACATATATATAAGAAAAACGTCAGTAACAAGCGTTACTGGTCCGGAAAATAAAATAACTATAACAAACTGGCTATGAGAGCAAACTCTCATCTGAAAGAAAACCATATACTTCCTCAAGAACACTCTGAAGGGCACTACTGAGGAGCCACTGGGCTGCAGACCCGGTAGCATCCCGAACTTACTGCTGCTGGTACTGTGCTACTCTCAGCACTTCTTTTTCAGTACTTCTCATGAAACTTTATCCTAAGCCCTCTCCGAACCTCCATATCTCTCCTGGCCTTGAGCACGAAGGCCGAGTACTCTCAGGCAGTCGCCTTTAGTACCCTTTGAACCACAAGTCCGGACATGCGCTGTACTAAACAGTACCCGTAAACCTCCACGTTCTCCGGGTGTGAGGAACTCAAACGCGGAGTTGTCAGGATCCCTCGGGAATGGAACAGTCCGCTGGCACTAATCCAGAGCCCGCTTTGACTGTCACGGCATCCTCTGCATGGTACGTGCAGTCGGTTTCTCCATCTCTCGTCTCACTGAAAACTCGATAAAACTATATATATAGGCCTGGGAAGGGATTTATATAATAGGCCCGAAGGCAACTTGTGGTGGATCTTGTTTTCGAAATCATCCTCGAGGGATCTCATCCTCGAGGGGTTATTAATCCGGAAATATTCGATTAAATGGCCCGAGTTAAGTGGGATCCGATAAAACGCCACTTAACCCGCCCTGCAATAATAAAATAAACATACAATGGAAGAGCGTAAAACAAGACGAGTCCTAAACGGACCTGGTAGAAGCTC
>JAURVB010011574.1:0-13858 GCA_033002965.1 Piper betle | reverse complement strand
GAGGGTTATTAATCACGGAAGAAAAATACGTCTAAATGGCCCATGTTAAGTTGGGTCCAACAAAATAGCTACTTAATATGTCCTGCAATCTGGAACTCAAATGATCAATAGACTATAACGATAAAAACTAAGAAGAGTCCTAACGGACTCATGGTCCAAGTTCCAAGCGTGACATCTCATTTACGTGAGCCAATACTTCGAAACCCACTTCTAAGTAAAATACTAACATCTCTACCCTATAGTGTATACTCATATCATCAATACATTCCAATAAGGAAGACAATACTAAATAAATATACAACTAAACATCTTCCTTGCAAATCAAGACATAATAAAGGAAATAATTAATAAATAAATAAATAAATACACTCATACATAAATAGATAAATAATAAATAGATGAAAATAATAATACTCTAATAATAAAGTAATAATATAATTATGTTATTTAAATACATGACTAAACGCGAGTAAATATCATATATACTCATGTTAGTAAACATATAAATAATTAAATAAATAAATACATAATCATTCTATAATTAACTAATTAATTAATTTTAATTAATCATTAATATTAATAATAATATCCTAATTATCTAATAAGGAATACATAATTAAATACAAATAAATAATAACATACACACAACCAAAAAATAGATAAAGAAATAACTAAATAGATAAAAATGAGCAAACATGAATATGATTAATATTAATAAGTGAATATATCAATAATAATAACAAAGAATCACATAAGCATTTATCATATATGATAAAAATATAAATAAAAAGAAATACACAATAATAAATACATAAAAACACTCATAGCTTTAAAATATACTAAATAATGTGAATATGTATCTAACCTAAAGTATGGGGTTCTTAAATTACCGAAAACAGTAAAAAATAGACTGAAAATGAGCTGAACCAGGTTAATTCACTTAACTGAACCAGGTCGGCTGAGTTAACTTGGTCTCACATAAATTGGTATGCTAGATTGACTAGGCTGGTCTAGATTACTGGATGCGGACACGACACGGGCAAGTAGGCTGACATGAATGGGTGAACAGGACTCAGGTTGGCAGATGCGAGCCCAAGCAAGCAGACAAAAATGCGGGCAAATGGGTCCTACAGGCAAGCGGTGCCCATCGCCAGAAAACTAAAATGGTGACTAGGATGCGGTCACCACTAGTCAGATCGATGCCCCAGGCAACGAGGAACATGGTGGTGATGACGATCGGCAAATCCATCTGCCAACTAATTAGAAAACAGCCAGAAAAGGGGAGGAATCACTGCAGGGTTTGGCGGCGGTTGTGGCCACGACGATGGTCATGAGTGGTCTCAAAATAAAGATCTCAGCAAGATGAACCTATCTGGGTGGTTGGCCTCAAAGGAGGCCACTTGCCAGAATTGACAAACGGCCCAAAAGGCAGCGGGGTGGTGGCAGCCAGTAGTAAAAATGCTGTCTCCAGTGGCTACTATAGCGACTCTTGTGCTATAGCTGGGTATGGATCAAAAGCCTATCACGAGGCTATCATGGTGTGCCTGTCCGGTGGCTGGTAGAGGGCGTAGACTCGCCGAAGTGGTGGCAATGCTAGGGGCAAAAATCATCTACAATCGTGAGAAATCTCTGCAAAATAATTGAGTGAAACTAGGGTTAACATGGATGGCTCTGATCTTGCCACGAGGCACAATCTAGATGTCCGACAACTCGTGGCCTAATGGTGCCTACCTATGGTAAATGCAATATATATATATATACACAGAAAGTTTAGATCGAGACCGTCCAAAGTCAAAATTGGCTCGAGTCTTAAAAGAGACTCTATAAACAAGTGTAAGAAGGCTAAATGGGCTTTGAAACCCTATACTCAACAGGGCGAAAATCTTTGACTTAATCAAGCTGGGCCCACAGGGGCAATTTAGTAGTCTAAAATCCCAAGATGTATGTAAATGAGATACCTTAAAAATCCCAAACGGATACTAAAAGCTGCAATGGCTTATATCTAGGTCTAAAACCCTCGCTAACCATAAAAAGAAAATTGTATACCTTACGTATATACTGATAACTCATGTTCATGCTCTGCTATAGTATAATTGAAGTTACCATTTGCATGTCGGGCATACTTAGCCTCCATAACATATTCATATGGTCATATAGGACTATACCCATAGTCTAAAAATTGGTCCGGATCGAATTCGTTCGAATTAGCTCAAACTGGCCCGAACAAGACAAATTACAAAGGGGTAAAATCCTAACCCAAAGTTGAGGTTTTAGATAAGGGGTTAGACAGACCGATAGCAACCCATCTTTTAAGAAAAATATTTTCAGCACCAAGCCCAATATACTTGGTATTAAAGACAATTTATAATTTTTATACTTTTTTTCTAAGATTATGTTAAAAAAATTCCACCTGTGTATAATTGAAAAAACTACACTTTATTTTTGGTAAAAACCACCCTTTTGTCTGTAATTGATATATCCTAAACAATAAAGTTCCACACAATTAAGCATCCACTTCGAGCATAAACATGCAAAGTAGAACATGAGATGCAGAGCAACCAAATCTTAGGCAGCAACCGAAGACCGCCTATCAAGTTGCAACTACATCTCAAAAAAGGCGCCTAGGAAGACCCACTTAAGGGCGAGATTAGTACAAAACTTGCATTACAATCATATGATTGCTGGCTTCAAACGATACACGAGCCATGACTAGTTTTGAAGAGTTCAAAGGACAATGACCTACGAAAGAAAGATTGCAATGTCCACTAATGAACAAAATAACAATATGTTTAATTCACAATTAATGAGATTCTCTTGCCATCTTCGTATGAAAAATTACAATAAAATTTTACGTAAAGTTAGCGTTTTCAAATCCTTTTTTCTCTTTACAAACACTTGGTAACAAAGTTCCCAATCTGGGCAGAGCGCCTAGCAACTAAAAGAACATTTCCACCACTCATCTTTACAATGTTCATGCAAGAAAATTCCTGCCTCATTTATCGAAGATCAATGACATCAAACTTGACTTTCGGGTTCATATAGACATCTGTACAGTGGTCATAGATGGGACCTCCATCTGCTGGCTGCTCGTGAGGGTGAAACCCACGTTGCTGGCATTGACGTATGACAGTCATACCACCCGGCGTCGTCAATCTGAAAATCCCATGCTTTCTGCAAGGCAATTAGAGATTGTACGAACTTCAATAACTCGTACAACTGAAATTTGTTTTCTGCTCGCATAATTGAAATACAACAAAATGCCCAGTTTCTGATCTCAACATGAAATGTAATTAATAACCAACATATTAGAATGCTTGTCAGTGCACTAAATATATGATAGATACCTTGCTGTGTCTCTTGGTGCCATCACAATTGCAATCGCTTCTGGAAGCATGATCTAAGCATATACATAAGATAAATGTAGACGTGTGAGTTCACTAACAAACTATATTAACAACAGAAAAAATTGATGTCCAAAAATTGAAAAGACTGATAACCCACTCACCTGATATGAATAATGTGTATGCAGATCGATAGATGACATGAAGCACGACTGAGTTGGATGTGTCTGTATATTCAACACCTCATACCGTTATAATAAAAAAATCTATTCTTCCAAAAGTAAATGCAGAAAAACACAGAAGAATATGATTGGCATCAGTATTACGAATAAAATTCAGATTCACAAAAGCATTCTTCAAAATGCGCATTACTATGAACTTTCCCTGCACCGAGTTTGAATATCATTAACTCTCTAGAAATTAAATACTCTGCTACCGATTAAACTGACAAAATTCTTCCTTTAACATATTGTCAATTTTTTCAAACTACATAAAAACCAGTCCAAATGATTTACATACCTTGGACTTGGCCTGACTCCCTTTGTATTAATCCTATGTTACCATAATGGTTTTCACAAATTATTCTGCATGCTAAAACACGTGTTACTCATTCCCCTTAATTCTAGCGAACCACGACAGAAGAGCCTAAATTTTCTTTCAGATTTTGGTATCTCTCACTAATTCTTTCAAGTTTCTCCAAGGTATCCACATTTATATTCTCAACTTAGCTCTTTGCACTCCTTGGAAGTTCTTTCCCACAAACTGACTCATCAACCAACTTTTTGCTATATGTTCCACAACCAACAATGCTTGTCAACTCACTACTTCAGTAAGCAATAAAATTCACCTGTTACGGGCAAATAAATCATCCAATAGTATTAAACTGGTTCACTTCTCCCTTAAGAAGAGGACAAAGAAGAAGAAAATAATCCACCTATGTAAATAGTCATCAATGGCTTCCTAAAGAATAAGAAAAGAGATAATTTTATTAAGTAAATAATCAGCTGACTTCCTAGTCCTATCTTTTCACTGCGTTTAGTGCTATATCATCCAGTACTAATATATGTTTGCATTTCCCATGCCCTTCAAGCCTTTTTTATAGGCATACGAAATAGCCATCCTCAACATTATGGAAACATGAAAATAATAAGTTTTACTCAGTAAAAAAAAAACAAGTATAAGTCCAAGGGAAAAGATACCAAGCATAAAATTTAAGCACAATTGAGCTAATTATACAATCTATCATATTTATCACATTGCTGGGTAAATAATTTACTCACATGTATCCAACCCAGGGGGAAAAGGGATTGTTTATCCTGAACATCGAATATTTCTTCTTCATTTGTGGCCTGGCACTGAATACACAATGAACAAACATTCCATGTTGGACAAACTTTTTTCAAAATCAATGCTACAAAAGCGTATGGACCATTCAAAGAAAACTTACAGAATCTGACGTAGCTTCTTGTTTTGGAATTATGAGTGCAGTCACATAGAACTTCCTGTTCTTCTAAAAATTGTCAAACATTGTCATCAGCTATCTCCAAAAGATAATAAAATTATAACCACTACTGAAACCAATAAGTATAACAATGTTTATAAATTGCACTTTTTAACTCACAAGTAATCCAGCAAGGATGCCACAAGTTTCAAGATTTTTATCTGTATTTGACTTAGCAACCCTCATAAATGTGTCCATCACTTGTGTTGACTGCAAAAATAAAGATAGTCATGG
The DNA here is from genome assembly GCA_033002965.1 of Piper betle. NCBI lineage: Eukaryota > Viridiplantae > Streptophyta > Magnoliopsida > Piperales > Piperaceae > Piper > Piper betle. Next base: position 8,782 of record JAURVB010011574.1, on the reverse strand, counting down.
CAAGTTACAAATATAGCAGCCAAACAATGGTCTTTAGACAAAAATAAAAAAGCATCTCACTATATGCAACTGAAGGGGAGATTCTGATGGAACTAGCTCATCTTGTAATGATTTCACAGGATCATCAGTAACATGAGAAGGATGGTGAACTACATCTTTTACATCAGCGGGCACGGGAGGAGGAGAAGGTTCTCTAGGAAGATTCTGAACTGGAGTTTCAGCAGAGTCCAAGGTGGCCAATGGATTAGCATCTTCAGCCTGAACTGACCATCTACCGTCATCCAAGGACAGGACTGACTCAAACATAGATTTTTCAGGATCTGAACTTGTGTTTTCGTTCTTAGTTAATAATTCCTCTTCAACAGGCTTATGCAAGCTGTTAAAAAACAAAGAGAGGATGCAATAATGCTATAGAAGGCTCATGTTAACTGCTACGGGATAATAATAAGCCGTATTCAATATATTATCAAACAAAAACTAAAGAAACATTAAGAGATAAATTTAGAACCTTGGAATCTCTATTGGAGTAAAGTCAAGATTTGTTGGATATTGCACCTACAAAAAAACTAAAAGTCAAGAAGATAAAGTTCAAACAGTATCAATGAAACACATTACACCGATGGGAGTACCCCATCTATAAAAGAAGAGTACCCCTCTATCAACAGCAGGTGGCTGCCACTGCCCCCGAAGTCCATTTGGACCTAGGATAGAGTGTCTTGAGAGAGTTTCCTCATTGGGACGTGGAATGCTAAAAGATCAAGACACAAACCATTGAAAGTATGTCAAAATTTGGAAGGGGAATGTTAACAATATATTTAAACAAAAATATACGTACACACATAGAATCATGATATAGAACTCCATGTGTTGTTTTTAAATACAATAAGCTATAATGTTCTCTTTCATATCAAGAAATAATACTGCCCCTCCCAATAAACTGTTACCAAAAAAATTCCATACCAAAGGCTGATATCTTTCTTACAATGGTACATATATTGTCTTCGCCCTTACTCAAGGGGCATCAGCCAATCAAGTAATTTGCTAGAAATAATCATTAAGATCATTATAATTCTACTAATCAAGTGTGTGTTCCTTATCATTAATTTCAAGCTTCATTGGCATGTATAATATCAGGATATTTCTAACTAGCAATTTTACAGATCAATTTAGAAATAACACTTACATTTGATAGAAAGTTAAGATCACCTCCTATATCATTGACCAATAGCAAATAACATATGTTTCGCAGAATGAATCAGCTTTTATTATGGAGGAGGAAAAGACTAGTGTTACAACATAATTTTCTGATCTTTACAGTTGGAAGAGGAAATTATACCTATGTTTGGCAGCAATAATTGGCCTTTAACTACCAATTTTATAGAGCAATTTAGAATTAACACTTACATTTGTCTAAAAGAATCAGACTTCATGTTAGAAGAGACAAAACTAGTATTATAATGTCCTGACCCTTGGCCCAGTCCAATAAGTGCAAAGGGTCTATGTTTCTGCAATTAAGAACAGATAGCTACATGAGTATAAAAATCAAACAGCAATGCTTTATATGGACAAATATGAGAGCCGAGAGCTTGTATATACAAAAGCAAGGTGAAATCTTTTTCCACAAAAATATTCCTGAAAATATATTCCACCTGCCCAGTATCCTGACCGGAAGAATTTTTGCTATCATATGGATAATATTCTGGAGAAAAAGTGTTAACATTCTGCTGTTTTTGCTCCCATCTGTTAACTTGGCTCCTCCGTTTTCTGTTCAATTCCTCAACCATGTTCTGCATGACAGGCTGCAGCCCTTCCAATTCACTTACGGCCTTTAAAAGTTTCTGTAAAAAAGAAGCCATTAGAAGAGGAAAACAATGGACAAGCACAAATAACGTGAGTCAAGATAGAAAGAGAACCAAAGAGAATGTACCGTTTTAAAACACATCCTTTCTTTTCCCAGAGTAATATTGTAATCCTTGTGACGTGGAATAGTTTCAGTGACCAAACTGCAAAGAATCCAGCCAGATATTGAAGAATATGGAAGAAGCTTAATTATACATGTTTCTCCTCTGGTCAATTTACAACCATGATATCAAAGGAAAATGGCTACATTAACACTAGGTATCATTAAATTTGTTAAGAGAAGGGTATGCAACAGAATATTATATATACAAAGTAACCAACACAATAAAAACAGACAAATGGTATTCCCCTATAAAGAAATAATAGGCGGTGTAGTCTCCCTACCTTGAAAATCTGAGTAGCATAATGTAAAGATCGATGACATTTTTCTCTGCCCGATAAATATCTGCCTGTACACGACAATGACAAAAAATGCATAAAAACAGTTCATTGTATGTCCTGAGAATAGCATAACATACTAAGTTATTTGTAATAAAAATACTGAAAGCCGCAATGCAAGTTTGAGGTCCCTAGACTTTAATTTGGACTCTACCGCTCAGGTTGTGCAATCATCAAATATAATAAACTTAGAAAACTAGAACAAGCAAAAATTATTTCTATTGACCATGAAATAATGGAGGCAAAAACATTAAATCTGAAAATTTGACCAACTCCCAATAAAAAACCAACAGGCAGAAAATTAGATAAGCCGGTGTGGCAATATTTCTATCCAAGCAAACTTAAAATTAGTACAAGAATGGTAGCATCACCCCATTCACCTACTACCCAACTAAAACATTGGTGCGATAATAAATTTCCATTCATACAAGTAGAACAACCCAAAAAATTATAATAATAATAATAATAATAATAATAATTATTATTATTATTATTATTATTATTATAATATGAACCATAAGCTGGGATCGAACATAATAGCCAAAAGCCCTAAATAAACAAGCAATCCACCCAAACACCCAAACAAATTACACACAACCTATAACCTATATAAACTGTCTTCATTGAGGTTTAAATTAAAAACAAAAAAAGATCAGACTAAGAACAATTTCACCCCTAAAAACTTTGACCCATCCAAAAAGAAAATCAAACAGACCTGTTTGAGAAGGTTATCGGCGATGCGATAATAGTAGCGGAGGGAGATGCGGTTGTCGACATCGAGCCTCTGCGCGAAGGCGGTGATGCTGATCACCCCCGAAGTTCTCATCGTCGTACCAGGCAACGAAGTCGCTACCGAAATCGCCGACTGCGCAATGCTACCACTCTGATCTTGGTTCCAATGTTTTTGGGAGACGGCGCCCAACTGCAAGGCAAAGGATGGGGAAGCTTCGGCCTTGGGCGACTACAAAGTGCGTCGACATTCCACAACACCAACAGCGCACGACTTTCGCACAACACAAAGGGGTTAGAAAAACAATGGCAGGGAGAAATGGGCCGAACGCACCTAACCCCCAGCCCACTACAATGGTCCGAAGTTTTACGCAGTTATCCCTTCAACCCCATTTTTATCTGGTATCCCATGCGATAAAAATTAAAATGACCCCATTTTTATCTGGTATCCCATGCGATAAAAATTAAAATGACCTACACCTCGTATGTATAGTTTATTGTGCCCTATTATTTATCCTCGACATGCCTTAAAAAGATTATATATGAGCTACTACAACTTTAAAATACCTCTTTTTTAGTAGTGGTGTCCATGTATATAGAGAGTAGAGTGTATAATTTAAAGATTCACCAATTTTTATCCTTTTTAAATGTCAATATTATTGAGATTTTTAAAAAAGTAATTTAAAAATATTTGAAAATTAATTTTTATCGCAATTATTTTGAAAATTAAGATAAAAGGAATAAAAGTTTTAAGATTGATTTGAAAATTAGTATCTTGATATTTTTTATATTTAACTATCTGAATTTCAGGTAGTAGGACCCACTCTATTACTTCAAATATGTAAAAGATAGCTCAAATAATCTATATATTTACATGGTTTTGTTGTGTCTAAGTTTTAATAATTATCACATATAACTAATCTCTAAGTTATTATTTGAAATATGAAAGCTCAAGTTACATAGAGCATAAAATACCTCAATCAAAGTTAAACTTTATGTAACTTCGCACTTTTAAAGGGTATTTATGATATCCCCAAATTAGTTTCATATATCTATTGCCTAAAAAAACAAAATTCAATATATTAATAGAAATGGTTGAATAAATAGCTTAACTTGCCAACTTACACTATTTGGGCCAAAGTATTGCAGGTGGTATAAGGGCCAACATGGAACTATATTAAATGGCAGGCTAGATTGGATCTATAATGGATGTGGGGCTAGGCTGTAGTTGTACGCCAAAGGTAGGAATTTCAAAGATAAAATTTTTTAAGGTGAGTGAATTTTGATATCCCAAAATTAGTCACACATTTACTCAAATCAACGTATGCCCATTATTTACACTTGGATCAGATCGTTATAAGTAGTATTAGAACCGACTCAGAATTGTACTAAATGGTTGGATCGACATGGGCTAGGCTATTAGCCATAGGCCAAGGATCAGCCCCAAACTATTCACAGGTGAGGCCGCTAGCTATAGACCAAAGGTATGAATTCTGAGGACTAGATTTCTAAGGTGAGTGAGTGGGTTGTGACATACCAAAATATGTCTCAAATTAATACTTATTAGAATAAAATCCAATATGTTAGTGAAGATGGTGTTTATAATCTTCAATTTAATTAATTATTTTTAAGAAATAATCAAGCCCATTAATTTGTACTAATTGAATTGGGTTGTTTAAGTATTTTTCAACCTAAAGTGAGCTAGTTATAAAACATTTCAAAAATATAGAAGACATTAAAAGCTTACCAACACTTCATGAATCACTCAAATCGGAACTCTCTAAAGAAGTTATATCATTTCCAAGTTTGGAGTTCAATAAGTTATTTGACCAACAAATTGGCATATCGATCCGTAACCAAACAAATAGAAACTACAAAATAGTGGAGTTCGGTATGTGAATGGAAGAGCTTCAACAAATCAATTAGCAGATTGGTTGGGAGCCGATTGTAGATTAGTAGGAAGTAAAAACAGCTTGAGTGTACAAGGCGATCAGCAGATCATTAGACACCCAAACGCCACCTAGAGGAGATGGATAGATTGGTCAGTAGAGTGAACGATGCCTAGATTTGCCAAAGCTGACCACTATTGGATGGATGATGTGACAAATTTAATTGCACAACAACTACTATTATTGGTTAAGGTCTCCTCGGTTATAAATTGGACCTTGGGAGTGCATTAGTTAGAAGTTTGGAGCATTGAATTGGTATATTATGTTACTTGTAAACCTCTTTATGTTTCACTTTCATATCAACGAGTGTTGTATTAGCCTAAGGCAAGTGTGCTAAAGATTGATAAAGTTATTACTCATGTGTTGATCTTGTAAACTCCTAGTGTGTTAGAGTGTGTGAGATTATCTAGGTCTTGATGTAGGTAGGACGGATGATTGCTTTCATGGACGTGGATTGCTTCTCAACTCTTGGGACAACTTGTAAAGGAGTAGGCACCTTGGGTCTTGGGAGAGCTTGGTAGAGAAGTAGGTTTTGCTTCCATGGTTGTAAACCTCTAGGGTGTTAGAGATGTATGCAAGCTTCTTTGACTGTAGGTGGAAACTTGTAAGAGAAAGCTTGTTGGCTTGTAATGTGTACAAGTTGTGTCATAGAAAGGCAAGTAAAGACCTACCTTTTCTTAAGACATGGAGAGGATAGAAGTGAGGAGACGGAGTTCTGAACACTCCATACTTTTGTGTTTGTATTGTTTGCTAGAGGGTATTGAGTGAGCAAGTTTTAAATCAATTGAAACTCTTACATAATTTGATTTGTTCACCAAACTCGGGTCTTTAATTAATTTAGACTTGATTGGTTTAATTGTTCACATAGGGCCTTGTTGTGCAAGTTAAAATTGGCTCAATTAGTTGTTTGGCTTGACTTGTCAACTAAAGCTAGTAACTTAAAATCAATTAGAACTTGATATGCTTATTCTTAATTCCTTTATTACTTTAACTATTTAATATTTCTGCTATTAATTGTTTATCATCGATTCATTTAGGGTGTTAAAGTTTGTGGGGATTTTATTTGTTGATTTGTAATCTTGATTAGCTCTCTCGAATAAATAGCAATACCACATCCCTTTCAATTTTGTTGGACCCATTTTGATTCCACATATTAGTCCATGGTGGTCTTGTGATGTGGAAATTATAACGCAAGTGCACGTGACAAATCAAGTAATAAATGCGATAAGAAAGTATCGTCCAATAAGAAATTATTACTAGAAATTTTTAATTACCAAAAATAATTTAATTAATTATACTTAAATATAAATGAAATCAAAGAGTGATTAAATTATAGATTAAGGCTAAACTAATCTAAAATGCAATATTTAAATCAAATATTAACTTCAAGATAACAATCCAAGGATTTTCAATTTCACCTAGTGCTCTATATGATTAAAGTTATAATTTCTACTTATGATGTAACACCCCAACTTTGGTTCACTTAAGAACCGAATCAGAAATATTGCGATCAAGTCGAGTCACATTTAAAGTTATAGGTCTGTATGACTCGATCGATAAAATAGATCAAAACAAGCCACTTGGTGTTTTGAGAATGGAAGACATTATTAAATACCCGTCAAAACACATCAAACGTAAATAAAAGTAAGAAAGTAAATAACTGTGCTGAGCCCAAGTGTGTGTAGCGTTCATCTATCCTCCCACCAAAGTCAACTCACGATTTGCATGACCTACATATATTATAAGAAAACCGCCAGTAACGAATGTTACTGGTCCGAAAAATAACTAATACAATCTGGCAAATGGGTATTCCATTACCCACGAAAACTTATGAAACTTCAAAATTGCCTCACACTGGGCAGTTAGCAAACATACTAAAACAAATATCGGCTCGCATGCACGGCTAATATTCATATTCATACATACAATGCTTACGCCCTTACACCTTCATATCACCCACCCCAGTACTCAAGTGGCAAAAGGAACAGTTATGTTAGTGCCATAATTTCTAGAAATACGCTGCATTACGCAACACCATCATACATTGCACTACCTCATGGTTTGAAGGAGTATTAGTGTGATTCATACATATCTCCATACCACTCACTTTCTTATTCATGAAATCCCAAGTGCTAACTGTGCTATATTAGAAATTTAATTTAATTAATTATACTTAAATATAAATAAAATCAAAGAGTGATTAAATTATAAATTAAGGCTAAACTAATCTAAAATGCAATATTTGAATCAAATATTAACTTCAAGGTGACAAACCTAAGATTTTCAATTTCACCTAGTGCTCTATATGATTAAAGTTATAATTTCTACTTATGATGTAACACCCTGATATCGGTTCACTTAAAAATTGAATCAGAAATGTTACGATCGAGTCGAGTCACGTTTAAAGTTGTCGGTCGGTATGACTCGATCGATAAAATAGATCAAAACAACCTGCTTGGTGTTATGAGAATGGAAGACATTGTTGAATACCCGTCAAAACACATCAAACGTAAATAAAGTAAGAAAGTAAATAACTACATTGAGCTCAAGTGTGTGTAGCGTTTATCTGTCCTCCCACCAAAGTCGACTCACGATTTGCGTGACCTACATATATTATATAAAAACCGTCAGTAACGAACGTTACTGGTCCGAAAAATAACTAATACAATCTTTCAAATGGGTATTCCATTACCCACAAAAACTTATGAAACTTCAAGATTGCCTCACATTGGGCGGTAAGCAAACATACTTAAGTAAGTGTCGGCTCGCATGCGCGACTCATAATCATATTCATACATAGATACAACACTTGCGCACTCACACCTTTTATATCACCTACCACAGTACTCGAGTGGCAAAAGGAACAGTTAAGTTAGTGCCACAATTTTCGAAAATGTGCTGCATTATGCAGTACCATCATACACTGCACTACCTCATGGTTTGAAGGAGTACTAGTGTGGTTCATACAAATCTCCATACTGCTCACTCTCTTATTCGTGAAATCCATAAAAAAATGCGCGTACTTATATAATAGGCTTAGGGAAGAGGTTTCTATCATTCATTTCTGGAGTTTCAGTTCAAAAACCAACAAGGGATCTCATCCATGTAGTTTTATTAAACATGCATAGAAAACACAACTAAATGACCCGACATCGAAGGGATGCAATAAAATTCTCCCGATGTCATCCTACGTATAGAACACAATTAAACTCGACACGCAAGGATTTAAGCAGAGAGGAGAGTCCTACGGATCCGTGGTCCAAACTCCAAGTGTATCTATACATCTACGGCGAACTCGGACTCCAAAACCTATATCGGAACCCGCTACTAAGTAAAATACTAACATCTCTATATGATCCATACTCATGGTGTGCTCATATCATCAATACAACACAACAAAGAAAACAATCCTAATAAACCTATAACTAAACATGTAGCACACAAACCGAGATATAATAATAATAATAAATAAATAATAAATAAATAAATATACAAATAAATGCACTCATAGATAATTAGATAAACAATAAAAACATGAACATAAATAATACTCTAATCATAAAATAATAACGTAATTATACTATATAAATATACGGGTAAACATGAGTAAATATCAACATATAGTCATGTTAGTAAACATGTAAATAAGTAAACATATAATAATTTAATAAATAAATAAATAAACAATTAGTTAATACTCATTAATCATGGTTATTAATAATATCATAACCCATGTAATACAAGAATACATAATTAAATACAAATAAATAATAACATACATGTGAACATAATATATATATATATAT
>JAURVB010011573.1:0-12419 GCA_033002965.1 Piper betle | reverse complement strand
CATGGTCACATACCCACTTGTGCTATGGTCTATGGACACCATACAAACTTGGACGAAACAACTCATACTTGGAGGACATGAACACCTGTACATGCACAGCGTGTCTCAAGGAGTATGCCAACATACTCGCATAGGTCTGTAGCACTGCATCTGGTTTGTGAGACGTGCTCGATCACGATACCATCTCAATCATCCGGTAAACTGATAGTAAAACTCGATACAAAAAGCATGAGCGGAAATCCTGAAGCGAAAACTCCACTCTGTTTGATATCCCTGGGTTATAAGAAGGGAGGCCGAATCTCAGGAAATCTAGTCCCACTACTCAAGAGCTCAATAAGTGGTATTCTGTCCTCACATGTGGTATCTAACGCTAGGTAAATGGGATCCTGGGCTTGTGGGTTATAGGCCCACACGCTTCATCTACGCAACCTATCTTGGCGGTGCGAAGGTCTCATGCAGTTGCAGGAGATAAAATCCCTACAGGAACATATTGGGTGGCCAAAATCTCGAGAGTTTATGGACTTGTCTCTAAGGTCACCACATTTACTACGCCACAGGTGATCAGGTCGCGGAATAAATAATCAACGACGACCAAAAACGGCTCCTAATTGGCTCTAGTTTAATCAGCTAACAGTAGGCACGTGTTTCGATACTGTACGGCTCACGCACTTCTAACCAGTGGTTCGAAACGAATTCAAAGAACCACTGTCTCCTCTCAAGTCTACGGGGACTTATAGCTGAGGTTCTGACGCGTGTCTCGTCCGCCTTTAGGTGGTGTGTGACCTGCCATCCCATACCGATTTGTAGTATTAATCTCAACTCACATGACTACTAGATTAGCATGCTCATATTTATCATCTTGTTAGATCACTTATCATGCTGAGACTAATCTCCTTCATTAGATCACTTACCGTTCATTCGCAATTACTCAAATCATACAATCATCCCTTCACTCATAATCAGCAATACTCATAACAGTTAATCAAATCTAGCATACTGTGCTAATATTCATCATGATCAACTACTCAATTGTAGCATGTTGTGCTAACAATCATCATCAATTTTAAATAACTCAATTGGAGGTAATTATACCTCACGTAGTCGGCAATCAATGACTGCTAGGGTATCCGTCGCGTGTCTCGGAGCTCAAATTTGGCACTCATCGCCGTCCAAAGCTCGAATCGGGCTTGACTGGGTGAGACTCAACTGAAGATCCGGTGAATTCTTGCGAATTCAAGAAATTCCGGTTTTTCGACGGTTTTGGCGGTTTTCCGGCAGCTTTCCGGCAGTTTTCCGGCGACTGTCGCCGGCGGCCTCTACTGGCTGGAAAGTGGTCGTGTTGGGTACCCTCGGAACCGGCTCGGCGAGCCCGACTCATCTACGAGGTCGACGCGTCAACGGAGGCGGCGGCTCACCGGAAAATGGCATAAACAGAGTCGGCGGTGATGGTGGCTAGATCCGCCGGCCACGGCGGCGATGGCCTCCGTTCCGGTCGGGGAAGGTCGCTGGAAGGCCGAGGGTGCTAAGGCTGACCAAGCTGATCGCGGCGGCGACTGGTCGCCGGCGGCGCGAATCGGCGACGGAAGCGCTACATCGCCGCGGCGATGTGCCTCGCCTTGTGGCCGACGGGTTGTGGCCGGTCACTGGTCGTGGCAGCACGGCAACGTCGTCGCCGAGCTGGGTGGCGTCGATCGGCGGCCGGGCGGGCGTCCGACAGCAATGGCGGTGGCACGCAGCAAGTGGCGGCGTCGCGGCGAGGGTTTGGGGAAGAAGAAAGAAGGGTCGCAGGGGCGCGTGTGGTGGCAAAGTCGTAAATATTACTTGACTCATCCCCGACTCGAGTCAAAAATAATATTTAAGTCGTAAAAAAATTTCAAAAGAAATTTGGGAAAAATCCCATAAAATCAAACAACACCAAAAAGTCATAATGATATGCTCTAGAACTATCAACCCACCCAAAATGCCCGTAACGCGTCCTAACGCGGTAAACGGCCTAAAACTAATTCTACTATCCATTATATATCATAATAAAAAAAATGAACTGCATACTCTCATATATTCTGATAACTCATTCTTTTCTGCTATGTTCATGACGTTATCATCATATACTTGGGTACACATGACCCTCATGGCTCATACACGAGACCGGCGTCGGCTCAGTACACGTGTTCTGAAACTGACTCGACTCGAAAATAACGGGCGAACCGACCGGTTTTGAATATAAAACCCTGACTCGAATCGTGGGTTTTACAGAGTCGAGTCAAGTCTTATTTACAATATTACCATCGATCAAACCCCCCAACTCTTTTATCTTCCCCATCCAAACCCTTGCCGCGCCACCACCTTCTCATCGCCGCCGCCGCCGATGTCGCCCTGCCGTCGATTGTCGCCACCAAGCGCTGCCATGGCATTGCCGAGATGCCCCGAACGCCCTGGCTCGTCGCGGCTGCCAGTCACCGCTTTGACATTGCCGACCCCCCACGGCCTTCTCCGACAAGTGCGGAGCTCCATCACTGCCCAGACTGGCCGGATCTAGTCACCCACCACCGACCGCCTATGTTTAGCCATTTTCTGACAGCCACCACCTTTGCTGAGCACGTCGATGTCGTAGATGCGTCAGGCTCACCGAGCCGATTCCAATGCTTCCAGCGGAGGGGTTTTGCTGTCAGCACAGAGCGCAGCCGCTGAAGGCAGGCGACGGCGGAGGCAATCGCGGCGTAGAGGATTTTTTGGAAAATAGGGTAATTTCGAACTGTCTGCTGATATTGTTTGGGCCCGACGGACAATTTGATGTCTGAAATCGATTGGACAAGTTTTGTCTGATGAATTTGGACAGACGCAAATAATAATTTGTCCTATATATGTTTGACCGATGCCCACCCCGAATCCATAAGTTGTATTGCCTCAAAAATCCAACCCTTTTCTACGTGACTCAGTCCTCTCAAGTGTCATGTCATGCTATTTGCTCGACCTCTTTGCAACCTGCACATAAGTTTAGCCTCGTACCATTCGCCTTGGTGGCTCCTCGTTTTTTATTCTGCTAATGTTTGAACCAGATTTTTCTAGCCATAGATAAATTGAATTTCTCGGACCGAGTCCATTTCAAAGCCCACTCTGTAGTCCTAAAGCCCTATGCAAAGCCCAAGTTCTAACCACTTCAAAGCCCAAGTCCTAACAAGCCCATTGAATGCATTATTTGAATAGGCCCATGCGTTGAAGTGAATAATGTGAGTAAAACCCATGTGATTTAAAATGAAGTGTATATTTTTTGAATGTGACCGAAAATGAAATGATTAAGTTGGCTATGACCCACAACATGGAGTGGATGATTGCATTATGTGGCAACTCTTTAAATAAAATGTGAATGATGGAGTTGGATTGAATAATTAGGTAGTAAGTTTTAAAATTCATATGAATGAGTTGGTTAGGGCCCACATAATCGAATGAATGAATTCGCTACCACCTACATGCATTGAAACTTTGGATAAAAAATACCGGCATATACAACACTTCCCATTTCTCTCGAGGACAAGAAAAACAAAGAAGAGTAACGATAAGTAGAGTAGCCAAAAATAAGCTAGCTCCCTCATTCATACGGGTGTTAAACGAGTAAGCGAGCCGAATTCAACTTGTATTCAAATTTAACTCAAATAATTCAAAACTCATTCAAATTTGACTCAAGTTCAAGTTTTGAATAAATATGCGTAAGCTTGGCTCAAATATCTTTTATATATTTGAGCTCGAGTCGTGCTCGAAACTGGATCGATTAAAAGTAAAAAATACAATCAATGTGGATTGAACCCATGAGGTCATTAATTTGAATACTTATGCTCTCAACTATTTTATTTCTTTGTTATTATATTATAATATATATATAATATAAATATTATATTATTATATTATTTTATCGAATCGGGTTCAAATTGAACTACGAGTTAAATTCGAATTGAGTTTAAGTTATAACCGAATCAAGTGGAGTAGAATACGACCTTATTCAAGCTCCTCTTTTTCTTTTCTGTCGATAAAGCTCCTCAACTAAAGACGCTTCCGACCGGTGAGAACTTTCATTTTCAGCGACAAGGACACCTTGGTATAACCTCTCTCATCTCTAGCATTCCAACTAGCACCCGTCACTCTAGCAGTGATCTAGAGTTTCTCTAGTAACATAGGGCTCCACTTTCGCGGTGCGAAAATGATGACGTGCATGCACAAATCCACATACAAACATATAAATATTGGATTAAGCCAATAAATATAAAATTAATGCCATCTTTTATACAAAATTTGTTACCAAATAAAAATTCATTAAAATAATTACTTTTCCTATTTTTATTATCTATAGTTATTAGTTATAAGTAGTAACGATTCACATTACAAGTTACATGGTACATGTGCATTAATACAATATAATATATGAATTAATATAGTATAATTTTCAGTCAAAGGTTAACACGTTGATAATGACTCCAAGCGGGTATACATTAAATTTAACCGATGAACATAAAAAACGTTATATCCAATCATCGTATTAAATGGATAATGACCATTATTTTTAACTAAATTAATTAACTATATAATAATTAGGACAATGACGTCATCGCACGTCACTATTTCTTCTTGCCAGCGCAACTGCAATGGCCAAGAGCGCGCTGCTTTCTTGGTGACGAAGCTTCTTCTTCTTCTTACCGGCCCGTCCCGGCACAAAAAGTTTCCATCTTTCTCGCGATTTGTCCCCCATCCCCCCGAGGCTCGTCCATGGCGGACGCAGCGAGCCGCGCTAAAGCATCCGCACCGCGAAAGCCCGCTTTTTTTCGAGCTGTTTGAGGTGCGCATTGTGAACAGTTTTTTTTGTTCTTTCTGGAATTTGAAAGGTTGGAAGGTTTGGAGGGCGGCGGCGGGGCAGGGTGGAAGTGGATTCGGAGAGGTTTGGTAGTGGAAGGAAGTTGGAGGTGAGAGAGTGATGGCTGCTGGTTGTGGTGGGAGTAAGAAGAGGGGCAGTGGAGTGGTTGATTTGGGTTCGAAGTCGAAGAAGAGGCAATATGCTCGAGCTTACAGAGCATGGATTGGGCAAAGCTATAGGAAGTTGTTGGAGGCAGGTATGATCACTTTTTTGTTGTTAATTCTCTTTACTAAAAGTCATTTATTTTGTGATTAACAACAAAAATTATGGAATTTTTAAACAGAGAAATTGTAGTTTCTTATTTGCAATTGGCTCTAGTTTGGTGGAAATCTTAGTTTATCATTTGTTAGTTTGTGTAGGTTGATTTCTTTTTAATTTTTGTGGTAGAAAACTTTTTTTTGAGTTTACCGGTACCAATGTTTGTGATTTTACTTGGGAAAGAATGTGTTTGTGGTTTTCAGTGGAGTTTCAGGGTATATTAGGAAAAACTAAGGGTAAAAAAAATTGGGGTGAACATGGTTTCTCTTTTGCAGAGGGTAGAATGTGTATTTGATGAAATTGGCACTATTTGTTAGTTTGAGATTTTTTTTTAATATATAATAAAAAGGAAATGCTTGAATTTTTGTTAATGACCGTGGTTGATGTTAACAGAGCACAAGGCTGGAGAATTGATTAGTATGTCTCAAGGGCATGGTAATGTGGAAGGAAGTGGCTTTGAGGGATCCAGTGAGGGTGTAGTGGCAAGAAGCACAGGTAGTGTTGTGTTCGAATAATTTTAATAACATGCAAGTATATACGGTTGAAATAAGTAATATAATGATAAAATCGAGTATTATCCTACAGGAAGATGAATTTTATTAAATTAATTAAAGAAAATAAAATGAAGAATAAAACAAAGACAACCGACTTAACTAAATTTAAGTAGTAACTTTAAATTGAAAGCGAAATTAAAATGATAAAACTCGTTCTAGAGTCTAATTTCCCTTAACATGAATTTAATCTTCATCAAATCTTCTTCTTATCTTTTATTCTTTTGGATTGTCGATCTAAGATAATTATATGATATAGTGGCTCCCGCTCCTTCGTACTTCTATTATTTTGCCTCAATTTTTACCTCCCGGTGATAATTGATTAATCAATAAAATAATGCATTAAAATTTACCTTACAATCGTATACGGTGTTGTATATCTCCCGACCATAACGACATACAAGTTAAAAGACTTATCGTATGATGAATTATCGATGACAAATTTAATTAATTTCTCCCGAAAATCTAATTAAACTTCGTGATCTAAGAAATATGCGATCAATTTATTCTTAGCATTTAGAACATGATAAGTCAAACAATCAGATTGAATAAATGAATAAGAAGTTGAAATGAATTCAATTAAATCATGCTAAGCTCCATTCTTCTATAGAACGAAATAAAAGACTACTCCATAATAAAAATAGAAAATAACATAAAAAAAATTTTTCATTATGAAAGAGAAAAGAATTACAAAATTAAAACTATTTCTTCTACTAAACTTCTAAACCAAAAATTGAGATATGATATCCAACAAAAAATGACCACCTCTTTATATAAAAATAGAGATACAAAAATTCGAGGAGGGTGTTCACAAATCAACGTAGTCTAATTAATTATGATGCCCCTTCAAGTTTTTAATTCCTCAACTCTATTGAACACCATAAATTATAACCATTGGGTGGCCATGACTTTTCAATTTCAAAGCTTAATTTATTCATCTTTTTCTACATTGAAACACCAAAATTTAGTATATCTAATAAAATAATAATTAATTAAAAAATAAAGTAAAATATTACTTAATTACTAATGTTTATACCCAGGAAGTACAAAATTATATTAAAAACATGGGTAAATATTGTATACTTTAAATACTTAACACGTTGTAGCTAATATAGATGAAAGTTGCAGCTATGATGTCGATAAGGCTGTTAATGACTCCAGAGATGAGTTGGGTAGATCTTCTAAGGAGGCTTCTGTAGCAGAAAGTGAACAATCTACTGGTGGTGTGCTTTCATTGGATGTGCCCTGTGTTGAATTCAGAGAAGAAAAACTTGAGGAGAGGTTGTTAGAGAAGGAGAAGTGTGCATCTGGGGCTTGTACAAATTTGGGGCCTTCACATACTAGGGAGTTATTTCCAAAGCTTTATTTGCCGAAGTCTAATACTGCTGGAAGAAGATCATCTACTGTTTCTGTAAATGGAGACTTCCAAGCTTTGGAAGTAGAAAAAGGAAATTCTAGGAAATATTCTGACTCTCTTGTTAATATATCTTCCTCGCTAGCTGACCCTTTGGTCATATCCATGGGAGGTGCAAAATCTAGGGATACAGCATTAAGGTAATTGTACCATTTTAATTGTTTATGCCCGCCATTGTGCAGATAAGAAGTGTAAGAATGAACTTTTAGTGTGTCTTTCAGCCTATTTACCATTGAACTAATCATGTGGTATTTATGATAAATGTTTCAGGTGAAGCATATTAATGGGCACAGTGTTTGTTCTTATTTCTCAAGGAGATCCACTTTTGATTTTCTTTCTTTTTACATTCAGCTGAAAAAACATTTCTTTTAGTTTCTCAAACTGAAGTGGCTGCAAAGTTAAGTTTATATTTCTAATGCCAACTGTTTTACTGCTTTGAATTAGAATAGAATGGATGATGTTCAATAGGTTGGTAAATTGCTTAAATTAATTGGTGATGGCATTCAACATGAAGCATCTTTGCTGCATAAGCACGAAGATGATGATTGTGATGAATGTTTAAGGTGCAGTACTAGGGGAGAAGTTTTGGAAACACCAGCTCCAGAAAATTGCAGGCAGAACAGCAAACAGACTGGAACTGCTCCTGAAAAGGGCTTGGATATGCAGCAGAAGGATCGAGTTGTTCACTTTACTTGCCTGGATGATAAAAGTTTGGATCAAATCGACACAAACTACTCGGTAGCGGAAATTATGCAAACGAAAGGTTTGCAAGAGAAGAAATTTGTATCAGTGCCATCTGAGGACGATGATCTGGAAGGAGAGATAAGGGAAGCAAATGGAGAATTGATGAAAGAATTTGGGGGAGAAATGTTAGAGCTGGAAGAAGGTGACATATGACAAACAGAGACAGGATTGAGTTCTGTGTCTGTGACATTTGAGTTCAATCAAGGTGGAGTAAGTAATAAGATCATGTCCAAAGCAGAAAGTGTTGGTACAGTTTGTTTGAGTGTACAGTCAGCTGATGTAGGTGGAGCATCAAAAGTGTGCTTTGTTGTGCATCAGACTGAGAACGAGATAATGGATAATTTTTCCATGGGAAAGAAAACAGTTGATGGCAATGGGGGGCACGATGTAGAAAAAAATGCTGGAGGTGCCAATTTAGCGTCCTCACACCTAAAAAAAGTTGAGTTGCCCTATTGAGCACTATTGCAGGATGTTGCTAACTGGGACAGTCATTTGTGTTACCAGGTATGCATGCTTTTACAAATTTGATCATGTGAACTTTTATGTCTGATAGAAGCTCATGCTGAAGGTAAGCTAAAATGGTTTATACTTGATATATGGCTGGCTCAGGATGGTGATATTCACGACAAGCTTGTCGTGAAGCTACAAAATGTTTCTGAAGTTGCTTTGGGTAATGCAGAATCTGCAGAGGTAGTTGACGCAGCAGGAGCATTTAATGTGTGGTTCATACAAATGAGGATGATGAAGTAGCTAATGTCTTTACTGGAGAGGAAGCTGTTACAGATATTGAGCAGCATAGTGCTATTGTGAATTTAGCTGGTGTACATCATCTAGTTGAAGATGCTTTGGGAAATGCAGAATTTGCAGACATAGTTGAAGCAGCAGTCGCATGTTCTGTGGTTCGTCAAAATGAGGATGGTGAGGTAGCTAATTTCTCCGTTGGAGATGAAGCTGTCAATGATAATGAGCATCGTAATACTGATGTAAATCTAGCTGCTGTAATTTTAGCATCATCAAGATCAGGTGATCCTGAATTGCATCATACGGCATCTTTATATGATAATGCTGCTGAATGCAGCAGCCAATTTTCATCTGATGAGGTATGCAGCTTTCTACAAATTTCGTCATGTATGCATTAGTATTGAATGAGAGCTTATGAGTTTTGACTGTTGGGTTCTTTCTTCTTGTTTGGTTGTATCACAAACTTGATGAATCCCTGGGGATGATTGTTAGAGTAAATAGCTGCCATACTAGTGGGTATGAAACCTTTCATAAGATCTACAAAGCTTGGGTAGTTTTAAACTTCCAAATGAGGATTTTTTTATCATATTATTGTGGCTCCAAGTTCTGATACTATAAACTATGTTTCAGGCAGTTTCACTGTGAACCATAACTGTGACAAATTGAGGCAGTTTCTATCCTGCATATTTGTGTTTTCTCCTTGAGTTGATTGTGCTTAGAGTTTTCTTTGGAGGTAGATTTCTGATTCGTTATTGCGACCTAGGCAATGACAAACATCAGGCAGAGATACACTTCCCACACTTCTTCCCAGTTCTCTCATTATCACTTGTTTCTTTTTTATTTTTCATTCTTATATATAAATAGCAGGCCCTCTAATTGGCTTGCCAGCATATAGCTACCATCCTCCATTTGTCCCTGTCCACACCAAATCTATACCCTGCTTAGTGTTGGACTTCCAAGACTGATTGAGTTGATTCATCACTAAAACTAGTTTATTACAGCATGTTCTGCGGGCTGGATGGTAACATGTACTCAGTAGCTTAGTCTTATGCAGAAAATTTTGTTTATGATCAGGGGCATAGAGAAGAGCTACCGCTTACATTTGGTGGGGTGGTCCAACGCATGGAGATTTCTCCAGTGCAAGTGGAGACGGTAGTATCAAAAGATCAGCACACACTTGTTAATAATGTGCTTCCAGAGCCTGTTAATAATTCAGAAATTCATGAATCAGAAGCCATGGTTAATGAACTTCTCCAGGCCATCGAAATCTGTCCTATTGGTTTGCCGATTCAGCTACCAGTAGATGGCAGCCTATCTTCTCAGCTTGACAGGTTATCTTTCCATGGATGATCTGAAACACAGTTTGAAGGAATCAGTGCAGGACTTGATGGAATGGTGGCCCCATCTGGAAACTTTGGCCAATCCCTGCAGATGCAATCTGTAGCTGCCTTTGGGCCATCGCCAATGTCATACTCTCATCCACTTCAACTTGAAGCTGAAAAATCTTACTGAAAAATGGAATCATATTCTAGGAAGCATGATGAACAGGTTTCTGCTGTAATCACTTGAACAGCAGTTAATCATGTCGGGAATCATAAGTCTAATGTTCTTATGTGTTTGTTTCTGTTTTTCCACCAAATAACAGGTAAAGCGGTGTAAGGTTGAGCAAGTGAAGGAAATTAATGAAGTGAATAGAAAGTACTTCAATTTAATCCAGAATGCAGTTCAGAGTAATATTGAGAGGCAGATTTCATTGGACAGAATCTGTTACAAGATCCACTTGAACCGACAATTAGCCAATGCTTACAGGATGAAAGTTGGAAATAATTAGACTTATGCTCAAGGTAAAGCCTTGACATATTTTTTTAGTTAAACACATTGTCTCTCATGCCATTCACTGTTATGGGCGGTGAGTCAATTTTTTTGTGCTTCCCCCTTCCAAGTTTGCTCAAATTCATGGGTAGAATCACCTTTCATTTAGGTTAGACCATTTAATGATTAAGGACTGAAATTTAACTCTACAACGGCCTTTTTTTCTCATCAATAGGTTTGTCAACTATAACTCCTATGGAGGATCCTTCATCTTTGCAGCGGTCTCCACAACAATCTGCATTTAATCTATCTACTCAGAACTCAGTACTGCCACAAAGACCAGTCCAGCCTCAGGTTGTACACCAGCTTTTCGCAAACACTCAGGTTGCCGCGAGTTACAGACATCCTTCTAGTGTTCCTCGACCAACTGTTCAAGCGAGGCATGGAAGACATTCCACTGCTCCTCACTTGAGCAATGCAGCACCACAATCATCACAGAGTTGGTTGTTTAATAGACTGTAGTCTGGTCAGGTTATCCTGTTGAATTTTAGATTTTATATCAAATTATCGAGTAAATAAATTAGATAGCGGAAGCGTACCTGAAGCTATAAAAGACTAGAGTCTTGACCACCTTAGGTATTGGTCTTCTAAATCTAAGAAGAGTTTTTTAAAACCTGAATTCTAGACAATAGGATACCATAACGAAAACTGCTTATTGATTCAGGGACCATAACCTCTTTATTTATAGCTGTAGTTTTATAAATTCATTTTCACCCATCACGAAAAGAAAAATATGAAAAGGTATCTACATGTTGAATTCCATACTTTTTACATTGAATTCCATACTTTAATTTATAGCCCATAACCTTTTACTTTAGTAGATCAATTTAATTTGGGCCAACCTTATATAATAACATATGACATAATTCTTGATTCACGTATATATTTATGTCCAACATCTAACATATCCAACTCAACGGCTCCTGGCTTCTATCTTCCATTATTAAGGCCTATAAATGTGACTGTCAGTGGGACATCACAAAGACTACGATATTTATGTCCAACATCTAACATATCCAACTTGCAACGGCTCCTGGCTTCTATCTTCCATTATTAAGGCCTATAAATGTGACTGTCAGTGGGACATCACAAAGACTACGAACGGGAAATTTGCGACCTCTTTTGCCATGCACATATCAGCTGCCCAATTCCAGCACGAAACAAGTGCTTGAGGTAGCCCACTTGGGACTGGCCCGTGGATCCATCCTAATTGGCAAGAGTTTACCCAACTAGCAACTACGGATGGTATTGGTAAGGCTGTTAAATTGAGCGAGTCAGCTCGTGAATATTTTATGTTCAGTTCGGTCCGACTCGATTCAAAATTTGATATTTAAATGTTCGAGCTCGAATTCGAATTTTTCGAACCGAATTTGAGCAAGACAGTGTTCGATCGACTAGACTCACTTATAACTCAAATTTGATTTAAAATCAATTCGTAATTCGATTCGAGTTCGATTTGATAAAATAATATAATAATATAATTTTTATATTATATATATATATATTAATAAGTTTAATTGTAATTAATTATATTTATTTATATATAATATAATATTAAAGTAGTGAGATAATTTAGATGTCAAGTATTTAAGTAAAAAACTTGAGGTTGCGGGTTTAATTTATGTTCATTTTATGTTTTTTAAGTGAGTTACTTTTTATTTTATAATTAAGTTGGTTTCAAGCTTGAGTTGAATTCAAACAACACAAAAAATATTCGAGTTAAGTTTGAGCATGTATATTCAAAATTCGTTCAATCTTGAATTGAATTCGAATGAACTTCAAACTATTCAAACCGAGTTCGAAATAAGTTAAACAAGATTTTGAACTATTCAAGCCAAGTTTGAAATAAGTTAAAT
Source organism: Piper betle (assembly GCA_033002965.1). Lineage (NCBI taxonomy): Eukaryota > Viridiplantae > Streptophyta > Magnoliopsida > Piperales > Piperaceae > Piper > Piper betle. The sequence continues at coordinate 83 of JAURVB010011573.1, read as the reverse complement.
TCTACTCGCTTGCTAGGGTCAAAGTGACTTGTGAAAAAGAATGTTTGCCATGTAGAGTGTTGTGCCTGTCATGTTGTAAGGAT